>JAHWFP010106938.1:0-13511 GCA_023313725.1 Lithobius niger
TATTTTATTCTAACGTTCATAGAATATTTATATAATGTTTATTTTACTTTTTTCCTTATTCCAGGCCTCGCATGCCTTCAATTTAAAAATATAGGTTAAAAATGGGTTATTAATTTAAAAATATTTTTTTATAGCAAATAAGATGCATATTTGTTTATTTCAGCGAATATATAGGCTTTTATTGGTTTTCTTTGTCCGTTTATTTCCTTCAGCATACTTAACCGGCAGTAAAGGTGATTTACTCTTGTTTATTACAATAACAATTCACTTCGCTCACTCTATTGGCGTTGATGTATGCTTCATTAGTTGATTACTTCTGATATGTTTACCTGGTCGAACATGACTGGATTTTACGAAAAGGCACCGATTTTGTTTAATAAGGCTAAAAAGTTAAATGAGATTGCAACTTAAAACACATTGCTCTGGAACCAGCTTTTAATAATATAGAGGTTTATAGGTTATATAGGTAATTTTAGCAAAAATATAGGGTCAAAATTAAAGTATAGGTTTTTATTGGTTTCATAGGTTTTTGTAGGTTGGCTGCGACCCCTGTTATTTTTTAACAATGAGTTTCCATTTTTTTTAAAGGGAATGCGGTAATTTAGTACATGTATTATAAATCACATCAAGAAAAAAGAATGGAGTACAACAATAATTTTAAACATCCATTCGACATGTCGCCATTTCTCACCATCCTAAAATGCCCACTCTCTTAAGAAAGCAATACTTTCAGCATTTTATCAAACCTTGGTAAAAACACACAACACAAAAAAACTAAAGATTCAGCCTGTCTTGCATTTTAGGTTTTTAAATCAAACACTATCGAATACTGACATTTAGAAATCAGTCCTCAGTTTTTAATCGGCAGTAATTTCACAAGGTAGTGTTTTTTGTTTTTTTATAGTAGTCATCGTGGCTGAGCGGTGAGAGAGCTCAGCCTGGTTACTGGAGGTTTGCGAATCTGGTCGAACCCATGGAAAGGGGATCTTCGCAAAGTCCCCGCCAGGACTGCCGGCCAGGGTAGCGTGAAAGGCTACTATGCTCCTTCAGTAACTATGGGAATTATTCTGGCCAATTCTGGATAATCTTTCGGCCCCTAAGATGATCGGAAGGTTTCGCGGTTCGAATCCCCGGTATTTCTTCTCTCAAAAATGTCTGGAAATGTTCAAAATTGAGCCGGTGCAGCCACACAAGCATTAAATTGCTTCGGTTAACTTAAGGATCAAACAATTAGTTTTAAAAATAAAAAAAAAATAAACATTATCGATTAATGTTCTCAACCCCGAGTTGCATTCGAAAGCTGAAAAAATATCGAGCGTTGCACGAGGTGTTTTTATCAGCTTCGGAATGTAATGGGGGTTGATAACATTTATCGATACTTAAGCTACGGTCGAGTGGCATTTGAAACGAGATGGTGCCATCTCGTAAGTAGTTTTGCTTCCCCCACGATTCCTCACCAACTTGCCAAAAGTAGCTGAACTCTAACCGTGAAAGCTGACCGATTTTTGTAGGACGAACATTAGTATCAGCAAGAATTTATAGGGTTTGGGAGGAGAAATTGTAACTCTAAAAAGACCCTATTGAAACACGTTAGATTCGTTCCCATTAGTTCAGTCCGAGTTTTCAGAGGACGCCACGTGTTCTACCTGGTAATTTTTGCTCATT
The DNA here is from genome assembly GCA_023313725.1 of Lithobius niger. NCBI lineage: Eukaryota > Metazoa > Arthropoda > Chilopoda > Lithobiomorpha > Lithobiidae > Lithobius > Lithobius niger. Next base: position 1,666 of record JAHWFP010106938.1, read on the forward strand.
TTTCAGCCCAAATCTAAAGTAAACTAAATTACGACTAAGCTAGGCTAATTAATAATTAAATATAAGCTAGTTTAGTTTAGTTTAATTTGAGGCTAAAATCTGAGTAGAAATTCCTACATGAAACACGTGGCCCTCTATAAACTAAGACTGAACTAATGTGAACGTATATAAGACCTTTCAGTATGGGGTCTCAGTCACAAATTCTCCTCCCCAACCCTATAAATTCTTGGTATCAGTAATGGTGCATCAACAGGGACGTTTGGCCAGTGTTTGGCCTGTGTTTGGCTCAATGTTTGGCGCACTGTGTGGGCCAGTGTTTGGCAAGTGTTTGGCCCAATGTTTGACCAGTTGGCAAATCAGTCGGCAAAATTACATAATTTTTGGCCAGTCGGCAAATCAGTTGGAAAAAATTACATAATTTTTGGGCTAAATGGAAAATTATGTCAGTAAATTTCTGGTTTATACCCCTCCAACTTTTATCCTTCCTGATGTCTCTGCGTATCAAACAAGCGTTTTATTTTTAATGGAAATATTGTTTTTTTTAAAGATTTAAAACAGACTGGGAACCTATTTAAAATTGTCACATTGCTTACTTTGAAATTTGAGGCCATGTTTATTTCTTGTACGCTTAGATCTCAAAGGAAAAGATATTTTTACTCCCAATATTCTTGCAACATTGTCGAAAATTTGCAAGGATATTGGGACGAAAACTGTCTTTCCGTTTGAAATCTAACCAAACAAGACATAACAAGAACAGGAACCCTAACATTACTAAGTTTTATGACAGTTACTGTTATTTTATTTTCAACTATTTATGTGTAATTTAAAGGTGCCTATTCGACGAATGACAGGCAGCAGAATCTAGCGCCGTCTATCATTATTTAGTTCTACGTAGCACTTGATTTCAACAAGCGAAGGAATGAGCAAAGAAATTTCTTTTTACACAACAAACAAGCCACGTGCCGCCTTAATTATTCATGTAAAGTAGGTGCGTCCACGTGCACCAGGGAGCAAACGATCAAGATTAAAGACCCGTGATGTCGTTAGGCTTAACTGTACCGCTTGCATCCTGGTGCACGTGGGCGCACCAACTTTACACTTAATAATTACGTAGCTTGTTTGTTACGTAAAAAGAAATTTGTATGTTCCTTCGCCTGTTGAAAGTAAGGGCTAGACAGAACTAAATATCGGCAAATGGTTATGAATGCTGCAGTTTGTCAATTGGTGTGCAAGCCCCCTTTAAGTACCGCATTTAAAGTTTTACTAGTATGATTCGAACACACTTGGGAGGAAAGCTGATCGTTCTTCTGATCGTGCATTGCTGGGAATTCGAATCATGCCTTACCATAGAATTAGTTCTGTCATGCTTGCATTATGAGAGCAAGAAACTAGACATTTCTATCATAAGACAAGAGGGAGGGAGAAAGCTGATAATTTTATCAGATAAAATAACGTGTGTTGTTTTATGTGTGTTAAGAAGGCGTAATTGGCTGGTGGCTGCTGGTTACTGGTTTCCCATTGGTTAATTGCAGTTAGAGAATTATGAAGGTATATTCTCACAGAAATTATTTTCATGTTACAAATCGATGTAGTCATGATGCTGCCGTGCATCCTAATTGAGCGCATATCCGTGGCCATGGTTGCTGTGTATACTGTATACAGTTCAAAAAGGAAATGCTTCTTAAAAGGCAACATGCTACCTCCAAACTTAACATTAACTAAATAAACGAAGATGCACCTTGGAACCAAGATTGTAAACAACTCAGAATGGCAAGGAACATACATACTGTATATGGCATCGCGTATACAGCAAATGTATGTTGTAGACTTATATTGTATGTTGCATACATATTGCATGTGTAGCATATTTATATGCTTGTATACAATAGCTAGTGTGTGCTTGTTCAGGTTTGGAGACCTAGGATTCTCGAACCGACCAACAACAGTTTATTGTGTGGAGGTATTAATATCCATATGACAAGTCAGTAAATACTTCGAGCGTCGACTGAGTTCACAGCGGTCCAGTGCAGTGTAGTCCTAATCGAAAGACCCTGTTTAATTCCCGGACTCGTGACTTATCAATTTATCGTCATTATTGCTGTTAGCTTGTCATTCTTAGCTGTTCACAATGCTGGGTTCACAGTGTTTCTTCATTATTATTGACACAGCTAATGTCGTTTCTTTATCATCAATCACGTAAAAATTAGTGTGCGAGAAACTGTGAGTGCAGGATCGAGGCTTGTAATAGGCCATGACTCACCATGTATTTCCAGCATTTCAGCAATCTTCCTGATGTCGCGCACGTTCTTCTGCGCGATTCCCGAATCATCCCCATGTTGCATCCAGTTGCGAACAACGGCAAAGTTCTCTTTGGTCATTCCTCGAAGTGTAATAAATGAAGGCGTATTCGAGTTGGCGTTACTGAATTCTCTACGTATAGCGTGACTGTATAAGGCCAATGTATCTCTGTAAATAAACAATACGTAAATAAATGAATAAATAAATAAATAAATACATAATTTATAGCAGTATAGGTCTTGCACTCAGCTTCACGTTACTTTACGAAAAGCTTCGACGAAATATTCTGCAGAAATGATTTGTTCGTCAAGTGCCAAAGCTTTATAATGCTTTACCGTACGACTCTCGAAATCATCCGGTCGGTTCATATGTTCATATTGAATGCCCACGAATGGATTATTGGCCTTGTTCACCTTGAAATGTTGTTTGCTACTTTTTAGCATCGTTTATTGTTATTGTTTACATTCTAGGCTATACAGCCTGCGTTATTTGTAATCCTTAGTATTTTTCGTACAGGTTTCCTACCTTACTTCACTTTTCGTCAATGGTTGTGTTAGACACGAGGTTGCTCTGCAACACAGTCATCACTCTCATAAAATTGTCTATCTATCTATTAATCTATGTATCTATCTGTCTATCTAAGTTTGTGTTGGTTGGGTGGGTATTCTTGTGCCTTATCTATCTAATTAAATAACAGAAAACAGCAATCATAAAAGATATGAATAACAAACAGGGATTTGGCATGACCTTCTCTCCTGCATGGGTCCTGCAATATGGGTCATTGCCATTTTTTTCCATTAAGGTGTAACGAAAGAACCAGGGGCCACCCGTTTCAATTGGTGGTTCTACCCGTGAACGGTAATTACAGGACAACAATTTTTCTCAAATCGGGTAGTTAAAATATAGAAGGATCTCCCAAAGGATACTGTTATGGTCCATAATTTTAAGGTTAACCTAAAGAATGCTGGCTTGGCAAAAGATATCTGAGATGATATTAATGTATACATGTAATTTGTGTTACGTCGTAGTGGTTTTAGTTAATTGTGTCATTGATTATTTTTAAGATTTATTTGACCTTGACATTGTGGCCAGTAGACCGAGTTTTAAATCGTTCAACTATGTGTTTAATGTTTGTGCTTCCCACTTTAGATTTCCGTTTAATCCCGGTTGAGTGTCAGTGGCACACAGTTGACCTTCTCATACCTTTTGCTATTCTTTCAAGCAGTAATTCATTCAATCGTTCATTAATTTATTCATTCATTCATTCAAGAGGTTGTCTTTGTGAACATGCTTCGCACAGTCACTGAATAACTCACTTCGGGGGACAAATAAAAAGCATGTGAGTGTGATGTGTGATGCAACGTCATAGCAGTGACGTGAAGCATCCTCACACCCACCTTCTTATTGTAACTAAGGTTTGAAATAAAATTCAGCATTTGGCTATACTCCTACAGAGGGACTGGTTTTTTTTCGGTTTGGTTTCTGGTTACGGTACTTTTTTTTTTTTTAATATTTTCGATTCGTTTATGGTTCAGTTTGAATCCGCCGTTTTTTTTTTGTTTTTTACCGGTTTTATATAATGAATAATTAAATAAGTAACTAGTGCACCATCAACTGCGTGGCTGACATTATGAGAGCAAAGCTTCAATACAAATGAATCGGCAGTCTTCGTTCCTTGTTCTTTGTCTCTTTTTTTGTTCGCGCTGAATCAGTTCTAGTGGCAAACAGTGGCTAGCGTACCTTTACTTCGTGAATGGATGCCGGCTGGCGGCACTGAATCCGTTCAGTTGGCAGGTAACGGCTACCATACACTAACGTCGTGATACATTAATGTGATATGGAAGCATATCACATTCATTCACCCACAATCGATTTGTTTTGCTTAAGTTACGTAAATTTCACCTGAATCGATTCCGATGACAACCAGAAGCTAGCACACACTAGTGTCACAATCACACGCTAGGTGACAGCTCAGAACATTCATTCATCAAAAGTCGTTTCGTAGCGGAGCAGCGCGATTCCCACTGGCTTACCATGGCACAGTTTTATTACTTAGTAACTTAATTATTACTTAATCACATATCCGAACTAGGTTTTATTTTGTGGTAAACCTTGTCTGTGCATGGCCGCGACTGTGTACCAAATTTGAAATCATTCTGAGCAACAATGCTGCCGTGATGCTGTCACAAAGTTTGCATTCAAGTCTTTTAATAGCAGGTTATACCACGCGCAATGGCTGTTTGCTGTGACGTGCACGTCACGTGATTGGGCTAGTCCAATCAGATGGCCAAACAGCCGTTGTTCTCGTTCGCCATTGGCTAACTCATGGTGACGTCACAGCAAACAGCCATTGCGCATGGTTTAGGTTGGTAAGCAGCAGTTAGCGTCAATTTATGCTGAATTTTACACTGGTTATGCTGGGAAGCGGCGCCAATTATCAATTTATGTTGAATTTATGTTGCATTTTGAAATTTTTAAAAACTTTACACTGAATTTTACGCACCTGGATAGGTTCCGTTACCAAGCAGCATCTAGCGTACGCAAACGTCACGATCACACGCTAAGTGGCACCACAACACATGCATCCCACTGGCGTACCATGACACCGCTTTTTGGTGATTATTTCTTAACCACATTGTCCGATGTCGGTTTTCTTTGTGGCAAACCTAGCCCGTATATGGCGACAAATATGTACAAAATCTGAGCTCATTCTGAGCAACAGTTTTTCCGTGATGCCGTTACAAAGTTTGCATTCGAGCCCTTTAATCGCAATAGTCTGGTCGCTCTACTTAAGAATTAAACTAATGCTTAACTTTAAGTCATGAATTAATCCTGCTGGTTTTTTTTAAGTCCCGTGTGTACATGGGTGTGTCACAGGATTCGAACTGGCATTCCCTTGGTTTGGAGGTGAGGACACTGTCCACTAGGCTGTTGCTGTTCGCTTTGCTCGGGGTCCCCGGGGTCCCCGGGGCACCCCTCAAAAAGCTTGCAGTTCTATGAGGCACCGTTTGGAACGTAATTAAGTTACCTAAAATATATATAATGTAGCGAATATTTAAAATATTTTGCGCATATATATAATATTTTGTCACATATATAAATATTTTACATATATAAAATTATGTTCCAAACGTAAAATATTTTCTATACGTACATAAAATATTTTCCATATATAAAATGGTTTTCATTTATACAATTTTTTCCATATATAAAGTTTCCTCGTACAATCCTCATATATAAAATTTTTGTGCGCATCAATCTCGCATGTCGTCGACCAAGGAGTCCAACGCCATCTACCGGCAGACAGTGCAGCTATGGCCTGCGTAGTCAAAGCTAGCTGAGATTGTAGCTGCGTGCTTGGTCCAACTCAGCTACTATCTCAGTTGGCCTTGCGCGTAGTGGTGTGGCGCTTTAGTTCACTTGTTGCCTGCAAACAGAACGCAATTCACTTGCAAGTAGGCGTCAAAAAAAGTAAAAATAAAAATATACGTTTAAATATTGTGTTAGTGTGCTTACACCATGGGTCCATGACAGAAAAAAGTACGAATTAATGAGATATGTGCTATAAAAAATGAAATTTCGTAGCACAGTATCATTTCTACAATAATTACTTCTTTCTGCCATGGCGTTAAGCTTACTTTTAATACTAAGGCACCATTTAAATTCACGTTTTTATTTTAACAAGTTTCTTTCAAAACAGCTTTAAATTTGATGCTTATTGCAGGTAAGCAGCCTACAGTAGGAGCTATCCTGTGCCAGGCCTAACGATGATCATGATGATGCAGGACCAGCGCTACCCGACGGGGGAGGTGTGTGGGGGGGGGGGGGGGGGGGCGGAACAGAAGCCTGAAATTTTTCACGAAGGCACACACCCTTTTGAAGGCATTCCCTTTGAAGAAAAACACTTTGAAGGAAAACCCTTTTGAAGGCACAAGCTGAAGAAATTCACTCGAAGACATTTTTTAAGCTCATCACATACGTTTAAACGGCTTATGAAAAGATCGAGTATTTTTGGCACAGCAAGTGGACATAGGTGCGATCAAGGATCGGAGGGGGGAGACGAGGGGGCTATCGGGGAGACAGGTAGCCCCCCCCTCGACTTCGGTGCTGCAACTAACATTTTTCAAAGGTGGCTAATACGAGGAAATTACTATTACAGGAAATAATAGGAAATCAATAGTAAATTATTACAAATTAACGAGAAGCACATAGAAGCCAATTCTTCTTATTCTGCTTCCCCCCCCTCCCCCACTTTTTAAGAAATTCGGCTTATAGCAAGAACTTAATTCTTCCTTGTAGTGAATTTATTGTGCCAGGAGCAGTAAAGCACCAGTCCACGCGAAACGGGACAGAATTTTAAAAATTGCAGGTAGTTAATAGCGTGAAGCCAGCTAGGTCATGAGCGCCAACCTCAGTCACAGTGTAGTGGTCCGGGATGCCATTGTGCCACACGTAACAGATGTTTACGAAATCTCTAATCTAGATTTTATCGTATATCTCATAAATATTTTAGAAAACTTCGGACACGAGGACAGGATCATCGCCCACAAATTCGGTAAATGTGAACTTGGATGGGATGGGGGATGAAAAAATGCGTCATATATGGGATGGGGTGAAAAATTGCTCGGTAAACTAGACTGGAGAGGGAAGGGGGTTATTAAACGGTAAATTAAGACAGGAAAAAAATTGTCCGGTATAATCAATGGGGGCGATATACCAGGGGCGAAAGCTGATGTGGTGGGAAAATTACCAGTAAAGATAGGAGCGAATAGTAAGCCTATTTTCCTGACATTCCTGGAAAAGTGGCTGAGGGATCCTGGGATCGATCCTGACCTTAGTCACCTCTGACGTTATCGGGAAGAGAAGTTCCCTATGATATCTCGTGCTCATGTCGATTGAGGTATGAGAAAGATCCTGGGAGTTCTCGATTGGATTTACCTAGCAGAATTGTCCCCCTCGCTTTCAGTAATCATGGCTTTGGCTAGGAGTACAGTACATGTATCAAACCTCCTTAAGTCCTAATAATCTTGACAAAGTCATGAATTTTTTTCAAATGAGTCATGATTTATTTCAAACAAGTTATGACTATTTGAGCAATGACTGTAATGCTTACGGGAAACGAATACGGAAGCTTCTACTCAGTCGGCCATCGTAAGCCATTTCAATCTATGTTACGAGCTTAACAAATTTCTTCGAGTGAATTTCTTCAAATTGTTAGGTTTTGTTGGGGTTTGTGCCTTCGTGAAAAATCTCGATTGGTTGCATACCCCCCCCCCTCCATTAGGCCTGGCATAGGATAGCTCCTACTGCCCGCAAGCAGAAGGCAGCTTGCCTTGTAATAAGCATCAATTTTAAGGCTGTTTTGAAAGAAACTCGTAAAAATAAAAACGTGAATTTAAATGGTGCCTTAGTATTAAAAGTAAGCTTAACGCCATGGCAGAAAGAAGTAATTATCGTAGAAATGATACTGTGCTACGAAATTTCATTTTTTATAGCACAGATATCATTAATTATTACTTTTTTCTGTCATGGTGTAAGCATACTAACACAATATTTAAACGTATATTTTTATTTTTACTTTTTTCGACGCCTACTTGCATGTGAATTGCGTTCTGTTCGTCGGCAACAGAAGAGCTGAAGCGCCACACCACTACGCGCAAGACCAGCTGAGACCAAGGACGCAGCTACAATCTCAGCTGGCTTTGACTACGCAGGCATTAGCTGTACTATCTGCCGGTAGATGGCGTTGGACACCTTGGTCGGCGACCTGCGCAGATTAATGCGCACAAAAATTTTATATATGAGGATTGTACGAGGAAACTTTATATATGGAAAATATTTAATACATGGAAAATAATGTATATATATATGGGAGAATATTTTTATGTATGGAAAATAATTTATATACGGAACAAATTTTATATATGGACAATATTTAATATATGGAAAAAATTTTATATATGGAAAATATTTTGTATGTGGACAATATTTTATGTATATGTTAAAATATTTATATATGTGACAAAATATTACATACGTACGCATAACATTTTATATATTCGCCACGTTATATATATTTTAGGCAACTTAATTATGTCCCAAACGGCGCCTCATAGTTATCCAACAATCCTCACTCCGAATTTAACTCTGTAAATTGAACTCTGTAACCAAACCTAATTTAACTCTGCTGGTAAATGTCTGTACTTTTTAAACCTACTAAGGTATTCACAAAATAAAACACATCAAGTTTTCCGTGGTTTCAAAATAGGATAGGACGTCTATTCCTGGAAGTATGGTTTCCTTCATGGCCAACCAGGAATATTCCTCAAAATTAAAAAAAAATAATTTAGACACATTTTGGGAACACATTTCACTAACTAATTTGTAATGAAAGAAAGAAAAAATTATGCATTTCTCTACTAAAAGCGTCAATAAACCAAGGATAACTGCAAAGAAAAACTACGAAAAGTATAAATTCGTTTCTGAAAAAATCTCCGAATTACTCTACTATCGTCGGTCCATGCTTCTTCGATATCCAGAACATCATAAGTCGATGTCGAAGTTTATTTAGACGATAACTAATTGCAATTGTTGCTCACAATTAGTTTATGCCATTCCTCAGCAAGTTTGCGTCTCGTCTACACCATTCAAAACGTACGATTTGTTTGTCTGTTTGCGTGTCCGAGTGCTTACTCCTTCGGAAGTGAGGCTGCCAGCGAAGGTGAGAGGGGTACCAAATTGAGCGAGCAAGTCGAGAAACAACTACACACGTTGATTCAGAAACGTTAATATTTGACAACCTTTTACTGCTTTTTTTCGTGCGTACAACCATTTTTTTTGCAACCAGGCTTCTTGATTAGTTTGCTTGATCGAATTTTAAATTCTGATTACTTTGCGATGAAAATAGGTCAATTCGAAATGTATTTTAATTCGTGCTATTTCATCTATGTATGTGCTTAGATTCGGAGGAGTAGAGGTATAAACACGCACTGCAACATCAGTTTCCACTGCCTTCCATATTCAGTCTTGTGTCCTAGTTGGCCCAACTCTCCTGATGCTACACTCTTTATCATGTATTTTATGTATCCTTAACATTAAGATTGTATTTCAGTCATGCTAAGTACTCTGATGTATGGTTACACCCTTGAAGCTCAGTAGCCAAGATGGCTCAGGCCTTGCTTTGCCACTATGGGTAGCAGTCGAGGAAATAATCAGACATTATTCCCATTATACCCAAGTACAAGGAAGAAGCCAGAAAGATTGCAGAACTCGAGGATTATTCTAGGGCCAACACGGTCTGTCCTTATGAAGATATTAGTCAGTGGTTCAAGGATTCTCTAGGGTAGGCTGTTGAGAGTGGCATACTTCCAGGAGAGTTATTGCTGGTTGGGGACTAACTCCCAAAGTGAAGCCGAAAGGGGCCTCAGGGTGCTTTTATACCAAGAGCAGCTGCCAGCTCCCACCACAGGTACGGCATATTCCTATAGTATTTCCTGGTATCCCATGAGCCACCTCTGCTAACAGTAACCCATAGTGGCAAGCGAGGCCTGAGCCACCTTGAGCACTGATCCACTAGGGCATAACCATACACGAGAGTACATAGCAAAACTGAAATACAATCTTTTGTTAAGGTTACACAGAATACATAATAACGAGCCATAGCATAAAGGGAGTAGGGCCAACTAGGGCCTAAGTTAGGCTACAAGACTAAATACGGAAGGCAGTGAAAACTGTCATTGCAGCACGCAAACACATCGTAGGTTTTTAGTGATGTATATGGGAGCCATTTTAGGGAAAATACCGTTGTGGGAGCAATTTTTAATGCTTTCAATTTTGAACATGTTTGTAGCGATGTGGTGGATATAGACTAACGCAAGACGAATTTAGACGATTATCAAGGACCGCAGTAGCAGTCCTTATGTAAGCCTCAGCATGAACTTCCATGTTAAACGTCAAACTTTGAACTCCCATAGTTTCGCCCAGAATTGACATAGACCAACGAAATTCGGTATTTGGGGTGGTGTCATAACTATTTCACTACGTTACAAATTTTAATGACAACAATCGAACCGTTCGGCGTCCACAGTATCGCCTTGTTGTTGTTGTTGTGACTCTTTTGCCCTCACCTGGAGAGAGAACCACTGAACCGATTTTCAAGTTCTATAGCTTAAAACGTCGGTATGAACAAGGCCTAAGGCCTTTCGCATGCTATTTTAATGTAAACACAATATTCTTGACACGAAGAGCCAAATGGGCTAGAACTTTTGCTCTCACCTAGAGATCGAACCAATGAACCGATTTTCAATTTGTGTAGCTTAAAATGTAGGTATTAACACCTACCAGGGCCTTTCGAATACGATTTTGATGTGACTGCAGTATTCTCGTCGGCAAAGCAATTATTATTTTAAAGCACTGGGCAGAAATCATTTATGTTATTGTTGGGACGCTTTGCCCTCACCTGGAGATCGAACCACTGAACCCATTTTCAAGTTCTATAACTTAAAAAGTAGGTATTACATTACGTTGTGACCAGGGCCTTTTGAACACGATTTTAATTGTAGAGCACAAGGCCTAGGGCCTTTCTCAGGCTATTTTAATGTAACTACTACAGTATATTCTTGACACGGAATGCCAACTGGGCTAGATCTTTTGCTCTCACCTAGAGATCGAACCAATGAACCGATTTTCAATTTATATAGCTTAAAATGTAGGTATTACATTAAGTTGTGACCAGGACCTTTTGAACACGATTTTTATTGTACAGCACAAGGCCTAGGGTCTTTTGCAGGCTATTTTACACCATTCTTGACACGGAAAGCTAAATGGGCTAGAACATTTGCTCTCACCTAGAGATCAAACCAATGAACCGCTTTTCAATTTGTATAGCTTAAAATGTAGGTATTAACACCGACCAGGGGCCATAGTCTCGAGTTGCGCTTTTCAAATCGCATGCGGTTTTATCAAAAAGCGTGCCAAAACCATGGTTCCCCCATTCTACCACACGTAACTTTTGATAAAACCGCATGCGATTTGAAAACGATCAAGTCGAGACTAAGCCCCAAGGCGTTTTGAACACGATTTTGATGTGACTGCAGTATTCTCGTCGGCAGAGCAATTATTATTGTAGAGCACTGGGCAGAAATCATTTATGTTATTGTTGGGACGCTTTGCCGTCACCTGGAGATCGAACCACTGAACCGCTTTTCAAGTTCTAGAGCTTAAAACGTAGTATGGACAAGGCCTAGGACATTTCGCAGGCTATTTTAATGCAACTACAATATTCTTGACATGGAAAGCCAAATGGGCTAGAACTTTTGCTCTCACCTGTAGATCGAACCAACGAACCGATTTTCAATTTGTATAGCTTAAAATGTAGGTATTAACACCGACCAGGGCCTTTTGAAGACGATTTTAATGTGACTGCAGTATTCTCGTCGGCAGAGCAATTATTATTATAGAGCACTGGGCAGAAATCATTAGGTGGAGTAAAAATTTTTGCAAATCAAGCTAAAAACATGAAATTTGGTACGCAAGTCTTTCTTAACAGT
>JAHWFP010106938.1:13521-27326 GCA_023313725.1 Lithobius niger
GCTTGCAACAAACTCTTACAGATCAAGCTAAAAACATGAAATTTGGTGCACAAGTCATTCTTAACAGCATAAATCGAATCAGCCATGGAACCCCCGTGAAATACCTCCAGCTCCCCCCTGCACCCCCTCACTGAGGTTTGACCCACACATTTTTGCAAATCGAGCTAAAATCTTGAAATTTGGTACACAAGTCATTCTTAGCAGTAGAAGTCGAACAAGCCATGGAACCCCCACGAAATACCCCCAAACGGCCCCCTAGCGCCCTTCCGTGCCCCCGTCATTGAGATTTGATCAACAAATTCTTGCAGGTCGAGCAAAAAGCATGAAACTTGGCACACAAGTCATTCTTCGCATTACAAATTAAACCAACCATGGAACCACCCGTCTCGAAATTCTTGCTGAACGTACTAAAAACATGCATTGTATAGCAGTAGAAATCGAACTACATACAGAACCCCATGAGATACACATCTCCCCAGTGCTACATTGTCTCGTCTCTATGAGGTTGATGATTAACAAAATCTAGTTCGATTTGTACTGCAATGTATGACTTGTGTACAAATTCATGTTTTAGCGTGACAAGCAAGAATTTGTAGGTCGATAACCTCATACAGGTGAGAGTGGTAGGGGTACAGGAAGGGGCCTTAGGGGGTATCTCGAGAGATTCCACAGCTAGCTCGATTTCTAAGTTAAGAATTGACTTGTGTACCAACTTTAATGGCTTTTAGCTCGATGTTCATGATTAGACCAAATTCTGGCCTAATCTAACAGCTGTACTACACCTAAAGATCGAACTGATGAACCGATGGTCAAGTTTTACAGCCTGAAACAAACGGTACGTATGAAGAAGGCCTACGGCTTTATGAACGCTATTTTAATGTGACTACGATTATTGTTGTTTTTCTTGTTGGAGAAATTTTGCTCTCATCTAGAGATCGAGCTAAAACAACCGATTTTAACTTTTTATAGCTCTTAAAATTGAGTATTAAAAAAGCTCTCTTACAACAGTTATTTTAAGGTGATTACAGTATTCTTTTCTGTGTTATTCTTGCTGAAACAAGAAACAAATAATGGATATTAGTATTAAAAAACGCTTAAGCGTATAAAATACGGATGTAAGCCTTAAAAAACTTAAAGTCGTAAAGGAACAGATATTAGAAAAAGATAAGTAAGCCATCAGCGTCGCTCTGATACGTGTAAAAGAATCTCCAGCTTGTTTTTGGCGTTGCTGGAGATTCTTTTACACGTATTAGTGCGACGCTGATGGCTTACATGTCTTTTTCTAATATCTGTTCTTTTAGGACTTCTTAAGTTTTTTAAGGTTTACATCCGTATTTTATACGCTTAAGCTTTTTTTAATACTAATAAAGTCTGATATGTTCCACCCAAGTCAATAATCGTAAAATAATAGTAAAATCGTATATCAAATTAAACAGCATCTTAGCGAATGTTTTAGAGGAAAGAAGAAGGGCTCTATGAACTTTGGCCGGCTGCATCCTCAACCATCAGGGAACAAGCAGTAAGATTTTATGATATTAATGTACGCTCGATGTCGCCATCACAGAACAAAACAGATCTGTATGGCTGATAACTGCAAGCAAAGCGAGGCCTAGAGCTGAGCCAAACTCAGTTTATGAAATCATTCCAATAGAATAGAGTAGAAGGTGTAGGGCAATAAGCATACAGTTTTTTGAAGGCCCAATAGCGGCAGATGTTAAGTGGAAGGTACCACTATCATATCAGTCGTTTTTTGCCGCATACAGGAGGAAACCGGAGAGCCCGGAGGAAATCCTTGTGCAACGGGCAGGAAACAACCGTAGAAAAACCCGTACATATACACTTCCCTTCACCAGGATCGAACCCGGGTCTGTAAGAGCGAGAGAAGCCAGAGCCGGGACCAAGACCCCTATCGAATCTGACGCCCAAGTGCTCGTGGCTACCCGTACAGCCATTGTTATCTGCATCACGAAATAACCACTACACCAAATTTAACCAGATTTTGTACATTGGTAGCATTACATCCAGAGTAGTTTTCGAAGCTGAAAATCTGTCGTATCGTTAGTAAATATCAAGAAGGATGTAATGCGCGCTCAAATTATGCCAAGACGAATGTAACATGCGCTCAAACTTCTGCCAGCATTAATTCTCAACTGTCCTCCAAATTTGATTCTTTCCAACAAAAGTTCTTCAAATTTGTGGGTGTTTTGTCGGAAAACTGCTCGTTGCAACTGTCGTCAACACCATCCAGCAATGCGCTACAAAAACAAATGGACAAAGAAACAAACGCGATGACGCAACCGAAAAGATGAGTCGCAACGCTGTCTCCAAGGCAACACAGTTGTTTGCAGTTGCTTTGGTCCATTTTGTCGCTAGTGTAACTGATGATGCCCTAGTGTAGACTTCAAGTGTAGACTGAGAAATAATAATTGGCAAAATGTATAAAGGCAGAACAAATCGAAGAAACAAAAAACTAACAAGACAAGAGGGAAATCCAGGTCTCAACCAGGATCTTACTACAATTTTTCGTCCAGCTTAGTCACTTACTTGTGCATTTTAAAAGACTTGTCTTCTACAATAACCTTAATTCGTTCACGCTGGCTAGACTTCTTTTTTCTTTGCTTATTGCTGCCCATTTGGTATGGTAGTTGGCTCTTGGTCTTGTGAACACCAACATTGTCGACTGATTCCTGTTGACTTGGTTCCGACGAGCTATGCCGACTTCGCCCCTGATGTGCTACCTAAGAAGTTCAGAATCGTGCAGCAATTATTTTTAAATAATTTTCCTGGTGCATAGAAAACTTATATTAACAATGCGAACGAGAATTTTTACGTGTCGAGTTACACAGATTTCGTCCAAGCTGTGGTGCATATTCCAAGCTAACAATCAAGGTGCAATTTTTTTTTTAATAACTTTCCTTGTATATAGATAAGTTGAATTAGCAATACGAAAGCGAATTTCAACGTGTCGATCTAGGCCGAGGTCGTCCATGCTGTACTGCATATTACAAGCTGCCAATCACGGTGCAATTATTCTAAAAGAAATGTTAAAGTTCAGTCTCCTTTATTCTATGTTTATTTTTTGCCGTAATTCTGATGCAATTTGACGAAAATTAGTAGTTTTTAAGTTTCCGTTCCCTTTTATGGTCAGAGTTTTATGATTTTTTTTTGCAAAGGTTATTAGTAATAATAAATGTAAAAATTTGCAAGTGGTAAAAAAAATAGGGAAAAATGTAAAACACACGAGTGTTGGCCTTGAAAAAAAAAGGCAAAACGCACTAACGAAGTAAAAAAAAAACAATCATCCGTCTTCATTTTGGGTCCGGAATTCGTAGGCATGTGTGTTGTTAGAACGCGAAAAAAAAATTAGATTAGTTTATTGCCGTAGTCACTTTGAATTCGCTTTCGCTCTGTGTGAAAAGTATAACGAAATTACAATGGTTCCTGCAAAAGAAAAAATTGTTTTAGAGAATTGTGAAACTGGTGTGATATATAAAAATAAAGAAACAGTGATACAAAAATGAAAAGTACGTATGTGAAAAAAATGAAAAGCAGGCATGTAAAAAATGTGAAAAAAATGAAAAGCGTGTATGAGTAAAATGTGAAAAAAAAGGAAAAGTTGGAGTGCGAGAAAGCGTGAAAAAAGCTGGTACTCCCGGCAGCACCCCTGCAGCACCTACTGTGTTTACTAAAGCTGTTTGGTTCTGCTCGGCAGCACTGATCGGCTCGGTTATGCTCGATGTACCAGGCATTTTTTGAGCGCTCGGCTCGGGAGGAAAAAATGTGCTCGGTACAGCCTTAGTTATTCACGACTTTTTGTTTTGGGGTTTCGATGTTTGAATGACTGTGATGTTTTGGTTGTGTCATCTTATTAAAGTTTATGTATTTTTCCCCTCCAAAACTAAATGCCGCTCTGTTAAAATTCTAGTATAAAATCTTAAGGATAAGCCTTGTTAACACCACAAAATATTCAAAACTACCCAGTTACCTTTCTGAAAATAAGAAACAGGATGGAAACTTATGTACGTCGTGAAGTATACAGTTGCACATGCGTTGAAGGTTTACACACTCCTAACTGTAGCCAAGATGCTTGAAGATAAGAGGGACATTTTTTCTAGTCCAATCAATAATTCCTACGATCTTTTACATGCCACAATCGACCTGAGCACAAGGCATGACAAGGACCTTTTCTTTCCAAAAAATCCCGAAGTGGCTGAAGTCAGGCTCGAATCTAGGACCTCTCGCAGATGAGAGAGTTATCTTTAGCATTGGGCCATCTAGCCCCAGAGCTGTACATGCTATGAACATTTCATGGGTTCATAACATACATTGGATTAAGCAGCCCTAACAGACGTGGATTAGACCAGTACAATTGGACCAATACACTCTTCTTTGGGGGTAAGCTAGTCGTTTCATTTTGTATTAAATCGTCAATCTCAAAAGATGGGGCACAAAACTAAGCAAGTTTATACAACCAGTGGTGTTGTTTACGTCACAAACGTAGCGAACCTGCAGTGTTTTTAATTTTAAGTATCAGGAACAGCATAAAAGTGATCAATGGAGTGCATTGTTAAAATTACTGCGTGTTCCATCTCTTGTTCTGGGTTGCGATTCCGTGCGACTAAATGTGGGACAACTTATTTGAACTATTTTGTGGAATAACCTGCTTTGAAACTACGCTGTACTGATTTTTAGCCAAATAGATAGGCACGGAAAAAAACTACTACTCGTGCAACGATTTGTCCAAGCATGCAGCGAGCGTGAAGAGGGAAAGGAGATAACCTTTCAAACCAAGGCCAGCTGGGGCAGAAATAACATGTGTTGCTTCATGGCTCAACTCCAGTTCACACGTGCTCCATAAAGTTGACGCCTTTTAACGGTGCTTTGGTAAACTAAAATTGTGGCGATATTGAAGAAACTGATTCAAGAAATGAAACCCACAGCTACTCTTCCCCAGACGACCTTGTAACAAGGAATGGAATATGAAGCGTTAATTACAACATTGAAACTCCCACGTCCATGGAATTTATTCTCTCTTGACTTATTCACTACAATACAGTTAGTAAACAAGGGGAGGGGGCATTTACCAAATAACAACTCCCTAGATGAATTTTAAAGATTTTTAGATTTTCAAAATTTAAACTGAATATGACTCTGATGGATTTCTCCCCCTCCCTCCAACCACTCCGTCCCGTCCTACCCAAGCAAATGTAGTTGCCGTGAGGCGTGAAGACTATGGTTACATTTAACTGAATCTTGGTTTTCTTGGGGGAAAATTTTGCAACATTCTGTCAAACCGATGTTAATGTGGATAACGTGGGTTTTTCCATGGTATACATAAAAAAATAGGAGAGGGAGAAGAGTCCTTCTGAGGTGAGAAGACCGTCTCCTTTATGTGGGGTAGAAGAACTCGTGGTGTTTTGGTGATGGTGGCCTATTCAACACTATGGAATTGCAGCGCTGATCACCATCGCAATAAAAGAAATGCACGAGCATATGCGTTTGCCAATGAGTGCCACTCCGGCAAAAAAGTAGCGAAGCGCCATTCCAGCAAAAAAATAAAGTAGCCGAGTGCTACTCCAGCAAAGAAAGATAGTATTGGAGCGCCACTCCAACGAAAAAAGACAGTAGAATAGTGCTACTTCAGCACGGCTACACCACTGACCACAATCTATCAGCATCCTCAGCCCTTCTTTGAATAAAAATATAACCTGCCCTTCTTGCTTCCCGCTATTATAAGGTAAGTAATAAGTTCCTCAAATATCAATACAGTTGAGATAATATTCTCTCTCTGTGCTGGGAATCATTGCAAAAGCAGTATGTTTAATTTTGTTGATTTAATGTTGCCAATCATGTTACCTTCTCATTCTTTCTGTTTGCATCTTCTTTCCGCTTCTTCTCAAGAAAGGACTGTTGATGATGCTGAGGATGCCGCAGACTTTCGGGTATTTGATCACCTTCATCTCTGTCTCTGTCGTTATCACTGTCGCTTTCACTGTCTTGGTCACGGTCTTTACCTTCTTTCACATGATCATCTTTTTGTCCCACTGTAAACCGGTCCAACCAAAATGGATAAACCTGCATAACAGGAGGTCCAGATATGTTCCTAAATTGGCGACAGTATTGGCATCCATTAACGCAATATTCCTTGCATCTTTCACACTGTAGAGCAGCAATGTTGATTGGTTTTTTCTTCGATACCGATGAATCGCCAGTGGCTCCATCCAAACATAATCTCGGAACATTGGGATACACCATCTTGATTGCTGCGGTAACGTCGTTACCATGGATGGGATGGAAGTGAACTTTTTCTGAGCTAATTCGTCGTTGCCGAGAATCACCGTTAGCACCTTCTTGACGCAAGGAGGCAGCAGGAGAGATGACAGATTCGTGAATATAACTAAAATTAGAAGAAAAAGGATCATCTTCACGAGGTTACGTTCAACACTAATCATTACTAAGCAATCTGCAATAATCACAGAAATTACCGATGCTACTAAAACGTTACAAATCCTTATAACAAAGAACTATTTTTTTAAATAAAGCAATGTAGCTGAGTCGTATGGATTGAACTATACGGCGATATCGAACCGCCTTCCAGTCTGTAACTTTCTTTCTTCAATACTCAACACATCTTTGCAAATGATTTTACAACCGTATGTCAACGCGATGCCAGAAGAAAATTTTACCTCTAGCATCGCATTATGAATGCCACTATTCGTTCTTAAAAACCGTGGGGTTTCTGAAATAGAACGATTAAATTAAATATATTTAATAGACGTCATAATCATTTATTTCATGCTGGATTACGAGGCCCATTAGTTACTGGACTGCTTTCCTCAGATTTGTTGGCTCTAGTCATCTGTGATACTTTGATGAGGTCTGAAGCAGATAATCTGAGCTTCAGCGTTTTTGCGTTTTAACACCTTGGAAATGCAACTTGTGATTGATAGAAATTATCTATGCTTAAATTAGGCTAAAATGTTATTTTCAACTGGAATACACGTGGCATGAAAAACAAGATGACGGGATCACGGTGAAAAAATTGTCGACAGTACAATATGTTAATTATCAGTGGTATTGCCAGAGTACATACAGGTATGTTAGGCGCCACAGAAGAGCATTACTTGATTGGTAGGAACTGCATAGGGATGGGTCGGTTTCATTTTTTTGATTTCGGTTCCGATTTCGGTTCCGGTTTCGGTTTTCACGCACACAAAACCAAGGTTTCGGTATCGGTTTTTTCCACCATCCACACAAACCAGCTATTTCTACTTTGTTTTCTTGTAATATTAGTATTACTAGATTTTAACTCACTCCTGCTTTCACTTTCAGCAGCGTCATAGAACATGGGCCTAGCTGTGGCACCATTTTCCTCTACTATTCTCTTTTTAATGACTGTCATTTATATGTACAAAATGATACATTATGAAAAAAAAATTGGAAAACAGATCAATTTTTGGTTTTTCGAACAACGTACGAAAACTGACACAAAATCTGAATCGGTTTCGGTTTCGGTTTTCAATAAAAACCGAAAATTCGGTTTCGGTTTCGCTTACCGACCCATCCCTAGTGCTGCACAAATAATGTTTAGAATTAAAAATCGAAGCAAATAAGGTACATATGAATACACACAAAATGCAACGCTTCGAGTCATCTATGACTTTTTATCAAGCAATGTTTTTTAGCCCGCTGCTAAAAGCCAAAACATAAAAGTACAGTGGTGGAAACCACAAAGCAGCAATAGTAGTCGGTTGGAAAAAAATCAGTGAAAGGTTTTGGACCTAAGTCAGCGAGTAACCTGACTCAGGGAGACGAGACGTAGTGTATACATGTGTACTTTATTGGCTTACTTTTTAATCATTATTTTGGTTCTTTTTCTTCATTCAGAACACAGTTAATGTAACGTGCTGTATGCAGTGTCTTTAGTCGTCAATAATGAGGAAAAACAGTGAGTACTAAATTGTAAATTAAAAAAAAACTACATGCACAATAAATGTAAAAGGCGTAGGCAGGTTCCAACACTTACACTAATTCTCTATTATCATCATCCTCAGAGAAATCGGAGTAATAGTCTATGTGGGTTGGAGGCAACTGGTATCGAGTTGACGGGTTTTCTGGTAAGGAAACCGATGACGTTTGGTATGAGACATTTCCTGAAGTGACGTTGCATGACGTTGTTCTGCTTTTAGCGCGGCACAGCCTCGGGGCATTTGCTGCAGTATTTCTCTGCGTTTTCGGCACACACATGTAATCCTCGGATAGGGATTTGAACACCACTCTTTGATTATTATTATTCATTTCACGGCTGTTGTTCTTCGTCACTAACTTATAAGAACAGAAAAAGAGTTATGCTGCTACTTAGAAATTTAGTCGTACTTATAAAATAAATCAAATTTCAGCTTCTGCACTTTCATACGTGGACCAGCCTGCATGATTTAGGCTTTGCCTTTTGTAAACATAGGTTTCCAATAATGATGAAATCTTGAACAATGTTTCATTGTAGTAGTTCACTGTTCGCTCTTAATTGTTCAGAAACTGTCCTGTTCGCATTTTCCAAGCACACGCTAAGTCTGTCGCGCCATCATCAGTTTAGTTCACTTTATTTCGGCGCCCGACTCAGTTTGGTCATCTACCCCACCGATACCTGAAATAGAAAATTAACAATTCATCATAGAATTAAAAAATCAGAAAAACAATAATTCTGCATTCACGAACAATCAAATATCCCATAACCTAGCTCATACATAACACATAAATCTAATTAAAATTTTTAAAACAACCTTTGAAGTGGCAGTGCTGCACGACTTCCTTAACGGCCCGCATATTAAAACCTCTCAACTGAGGCTCTCTGCGCCCAACGTGGAAGTTAATGCTAAACTCTGTCTAACCAACTCACGCAAATATGCCCTAGACTTTTCTATAAAGGACACTCAATAGGAAATGCTAGACACTTTCCCTACATGCACCACACGTACTAGTGGTCGACCGAAACCAAGTTTTTCACTTTCGGCCGAAACCGAAACTACTACCGAAACCGCTTATTTAATTTCGGCCGAAGCCGAATTCATTGCCGAAACTGGCAATTCGGTTTCGGCCGAAACCGAAACCTCTACCGAAACTGGTACATCAGTTTCGGCCGAAACCGAAACCACTACCGAAACCGGAACCAGAGCCTAACCTGAACAGTATCAGTTTTAATAATTAGACAAACGCAAGGACAAAATAAAAAAAAATCATGAGTGTGTGGTTTTTCGCAGACATAGTCTAGATTGGAAGGCACAGCCAGGTTTACCCATTTCCCACCCTACGCTGAGCAAATCAACAAGCGTCCACCAGCCCCCCTCCCCCCCCCAAAAAAAAAATGTTTCAGAATTAACAAAAAAAAACTGTCAATGTGGAAAGACTTCAAATCTTTCGTTTGCATTTTTTTGGTTAAAAGTCTTGTTTTACTCAAATAACCATTCGCTTTGCTTGAAAGCGTAAACAGAAATAAAAGCATAAATTACGTCTAGTGCAACGAAGCCATAAATGTTTGAATTTGGATTGAAAGAAATTGTTTTTATTATTGATTAGCATGGGCATGGCAGATGAAAGCAGGATCTATGATGGCGCCCCCTGTGCATTCCTAGGATGTAGCCTAGTTAGTCTACGGAAACTGGCTACTGCTCGGAGGTGGAACTTGGTTTCGGCTTCACCGAATCTGCAGCATAGGATTAGGCCGAAACCGTAACCGAAACAAGTCAAACCAGTTTCGGCCGAAACCGAAACTAAGCCATAACTTCATGGCCGAAACCAGAACCGAAACTGAAACCTAAAATTTGCCAGTTTCGGCGCCGAAACCGAAACCGAAACCGAAATTCGGTCGACCTTTAACATGTACAAGCAGGCGAGGTCACAATGCTCAAGTCATAAGCCAAATATGCCTGGTTTGCAACTGGTACAACAACAACAAACTATTTCTTTTAACATACCCAATTCACGGAGCGTCATCCACAGAACGGTGAATTGTAAAAGGTCATGCCGTCGCTGTTCATCAAGCCACTCCTTTTCCCATCTGCTGATTAGTACGCTCTAAATAATAAGGCGAAGATCCCAAACACCGACTGGAAACAGGGACGTAGAGGTTTGAAAGGTTTGGGTGGTTTGGGAGTTGGGTTTGAGTTTGGGTTCCCAAATTCTACATCCCTGCTGGAAACTATTTGGCACCACCACTTTGGCATCCTTGGGCAGTTAAAGATGGCGTTCAAAAATGGCGACGAAAAACTGTTTTGCTTCTAGCGTCTAAACCGTTCATCCAATTGAAAATCAACTGGTTACAAATTATGTTTAGAATAAAATGTGCTTCAAAAAATGTTGTATTTATTTTTTTGGTAAAATTAATCCTTCTTGCCGAAATTAGTTATTTAATTTATTTAAGCATGTTACATACAGCAGTGCATAATGTACGTTACAATTCCTGACTTTAAACAGCTGCAGTACCCGTTCTAATTCGGAAAAATGAACGAAATTAGGCTTAGATGAAAGAAGAAGATGCATATTTTCGAACAAGAGTAATTAAAACGATTTATATTAATTAGGAGCTATGCTACGGCAGATTACCTACGTTGTAGTGTTGTGATTTTCGCTCTATTTCACCACAAGTTCCATCTTTAAACTGCTGCGCCACCCGTTCTAATTAGGGCGCGATTAGGCTTAGAAGAATTCCAACAAGGGTAATTAAAATGATTGATATCAATTAGAAGCTAAGCTACATTAGCTATTCAACAGTGTAGCGCTGTGCATTTTGTGCTATTTTACAACAAGTCCCATCTTAAAACTGCGGTCGCTTAGCTTCTAAGTAATATAAATAGTTTTAATTACTCTTGTTGGAAAATATACATCTTCATCTTTCATTTAAGCCTAATCACGTCCATTTATTCGAATAAGAACGGGTACTGCAGCTGTTTAAAGGCAGGAATTGTAACACACTTTACAGTATGCACTGTTGTAAACATGTGTTGCGTAAAACCCAACCTAACCTAACCTAAAATAACTTAAATAATTTCAGCAAGAAGGATTAATTATACCAAAAATATAAATAGAACCTTTTTTGAAGAAAATTTTATTCTAAACTTAAATGGTAATCGTTAATTTTCAATCAGATGAACAATTTAGATGCTAGAAGCAAAAAACCGTTTTATTGTCTCCATTTTTGGACGCCATCTTGAATTCCCCAAGGGTGCCAGGGTGGAATCATTCAGAATTGGGTTACACACACCATACATGTTCACAATCAGCAATGCGCAAGTGTGCAGACTATTCTTTTGGGTTTTCATGCCAGCTGCCGGACTAAACTGAGCTATTATGGTTGTGCTTGTTTGGAAGCATTTTGGCAGCACGTCTTTTTAAATTTTTTTTTGGTATCCTTAATAATAAAAGATGAGAAAGTAAAGAGTGATATTGCGTTTGACTAATCGAATCGTATGCAGAGTTGATAAGTGCCTTTGGACATTAGTTGAGGCTACCAGTAGAGTTAGTACGGGTCACTTTTTTTTACCCGGTTACCCGGTGGCCCAAAATATTCCAGATCCATGGCCCAATGGCCCGGTGACCCGGTTTGACCCGGCGACCCAGTGTGACCTGAAATTGATCCGGCAACCCGGTATGACCGAAAATGACCCACCGAGTTGACAGTGAATAACAATTAACCACTAACACACGAAAAAAGTGACACCACAATACGACTTACAGTGGTAGTGGAACTATAAATGAGTGTATATTCATTTACACCCCTGAGTTGTAGTGTAACCCAGGAAAGCAGTGGTTATTATTTCATGACGACTGCTAATTTAAGGGATGGGGAATTTTTTATGCTATGTAGTTGTAATCAAAATTAAAAAAGTTCGATATAATTCCACTACCTCCATTGATGGGTGCACCTGCAAACGTCACTACACTAATTGGTCCATGTTATCTTGTATGGCTCCGACACCGAAAAATAAATTGCACCGAGTACTGAAGCCGCAGCCGAAAAATATTTAACTGGGAACATCTACCATAACGAACGATGGCTCATTCATACTCACTCATCGTCTCGCAAAGCTGGGCTGCCCTTAAATTAGTACACGTCACCAGAAAAGGACGAATCCGTGTTTGTTTCAGGGTGACTGAGCGGTGGCAGACAGTGGCATGATGGATTGACTCGAGTAGCCAATCCATCATGCCATCATCGGGTCATGCCATCATGCTGGGTCATCAGTTCACTCCGGATCACCACCGGGTCTATATCTTTGACCCATATCCCGGTGACCCACGATAAAAGAGTGACTCAAGTGACCCAATGACCGGATGATCCATGGCCCTTACCAACATTGGCTACCCACGTGAAATAACATAAAAAAATGGATGTAAACAGCGACAGACAATTCTCAATTTTTTTTTCAGAAAAAAATAGATAACTGTCAGTCGATAATAATGAAAATGAACGATTCGAAACACTTCATTTAAGTTTTCGAAAATTCCGATGGCATTCCTATGGGAATAGAGCTGTTTCGACGAATCCCGTTTCGCCGAATCTTAATTAGCCTTAACTTTTGGCGAAACGGGAATTTCCATTTCACCGAATTCCATTTTGCCAAACAATTGTTTTCCAAATTACATGCCTCGCTCGCACTGCCAGGTTTGCTGTGGCTAAATATATAATATCAGAACCTGCAACTAATTACAATTGTCTTCTAATTAGAAATGCTTCTTTAACTTCGGTAATGTTACATTTTTATAGAACAATTTGATTTCGCATAACGGAATTCGGCAAAACTCCTCTTTCCTCGAATTTTAATTAGGGCTTAATTAATCACGGCTCAAATTTCGGCGAAATGGGAAAGATTTTTGGCAAAACGGGAAGACACCTTCCTTTGCACTGTCGGCACCTTAATAGCCGCCACTAACGTTTGATTGCGTTAACTGCTCCCTGACTCGCATAGAGTAGGACCAGTTAAGAATCGCTGTTTACTTTCAAATCTCTGACACCGTAATACTTGTGACTGACAGTGGTTGGCTCGTAAAACAGTGGTTAGCATAGCCTTTTAATTATATGCAAACATATTTCCATCTATTTAACGTTATTCGATCCCAATCGATTTTCCACCCCGTTAATGCTGACTTTTGTTTTACAGGTTATGCCTCACTACCAACCATGTTTAACACAGCAAGACAGCGGGCCTCGGTGATAAAGTGTTGCTTTGTAACTAGGGACAGAAAAAGAAAATCATTATTCTGGACATTCTGTTAATTTGTTAGACACATTTCAGAGTATTCGAGCCTAGTCTAGTCGCCTCATCTCGTTTAGGATGTTGATTTGGTTGATTCGGTGCAAAGCTCATTCACTAAGTGCTTACCAGGACTTTTTGATAAGTATTTCACTGATCGTCTAAGTTGCTGCACAATTTCTTCACAAGCTAGAGGCCATCCCCTTCAGTTAGCTGTGCTCCCGAGTTTTTTTTTTATTCCAATCGTGTTGTCAACGTTTGGAATGCCCTGCCTACCAATGTTGTCGTGGCTTCATAATTTATAACTTTTAAAGACAACTTAATGACTAGCTAACAGCATTTTTCCGACTTGAAAGATGGGCCTATTTATACGATTGGACTTCTTGAAATTTCGGCCTGCATTCCCATTGTCTGCCCCACAATGACTAGAGGCCTTGTGTTAATGGTCTTCTTGGAATTTCCTTTGCCTGTTGCTTCACAACAAAGTATATGATTTTATTTATTGGTGACTGCATATTAAAGTGCTCAAAAGTATGCTTTCTACCTAACCCATAACTG
>JAHWFP010106945.1:0-22816 GCA_023313725.1 Lithobius niger
GGTGCCCACCACCAATCCTTGACGAGGTCTCCTGTTAATGCTAAAATTAACAGGTGAAGATGTTTTGGCAATAAAGAAAGAACATTTTGCCGGCCCCCATCCAAGCCGGCTAAAAATGGTTTCTTTTTGCAGAGAACATACTTAACCTAACTCCCGCCCTACCTCCCCTCTCGAGTTACCGCCTGACAAATTGAGGAAAATATGCCGAAAGCATCCACGCTCTCGCTTTTATAAGGGAGGACTGCGCCACGCAGGTGCAGTGGGGCATGCAAGCAGGCGGCTGCAAAGCGGAAGAAACCTCCAGGGGAACATCACATTGGGGACAATGTAATGATAAAATTAACAGGTTAAGTATGTTTTAGGCAAAAAGAAACCATTTTTAGCCGGCCTGGCTGGGGGCCGGCAAAATGTTCTTTTTCACCAGATTTCTGATGGTCCAAACCACAAGTTTCTAGCTTTAACTGTTCAGAATTTATGAGTTAAAAGGTAAAACACGGAAAATTTCTTTGTGCTGAAACTTAAGTTCCCACATCTTTTCACTTATAAGTCTATGTGTACATAACAGTATTTGTTGAGAAACTTGCACTGTAGTAAATGTGAATCTTTGTGAACCAGGTTGTTTTAAATTCTAGTTTACATGTTGATTAGTTCGATTTGGTTACAAAATTTGTGTTCAGTACAGCCTTAATAATTACCAACAATACTGCTAACTAAACTAAACTAGTCACAGTTACTGACTTACTTTTGTTTGTGTGGTGCTTCTTCCGTTTTTATATACATTGTCAGTTTATTCAATTCACAATCTTTTGCAAAGAGTTCATTGTTTAGTTCTTTGACTTGTTTCTCCGCCTGAAAATAAACCCATTAGTTTACTATTAAAAAAGAAAAAAAAGACATAATTGTTTGAATTTAGTTACAGGGTTCAATACCCTGTTCGGGCAACAAGATGCAACTCTGTCCGAGATGCACCACAGAATAGATGGCCTCAGAATCACATGTATCCGTGTAATGGAAACTGCGGTTTGATACTCACAACACACTGGCATCGGTCCACCTACATATTCCTGGCAACGGTCCACCTACATATTCCTGGCAGCGGCTGATCACTATTGTTCAAGACTGAGCTCGCTCCAGTTCGCAATGGACAACACAACTGATAATGAACCTCCAAAGTGGTTGTTAAGTTCGAAAAAAAAGCCTAACTGTTTGACACAGTGGTAATTGAAAGACATTATAAAATCCAAAATACACTTTTCCACCACAGTAGAAAACTGCAGTCGAACATAAAGAATTCCACTGTACATTTTCGTCTTCAGACCAAAATAAATACCAAAAACTCACTACATCTTATCACAATCATCTGCTACAAAATATTCGAAACTCGGCACTGCATTTCATTTTTTCAGTATTTATTTTGGTCTGAAACTCTTAAGTTACACCGAAGTGTTTTGCTGTGGTGGTAAAGTGTATTTTGGATTTTATAGTGGTCGTTAAGGTGTAGGTAAGGGCAAAAAGGAAAACTTGCATTGTGGAATGGACAACTCAAACTGGAGCACAGGGAACCCATGGAAACCAGAGCCAAGGTAATGCCATACTGTATATCTATGGTCAAGGTGGCCTGACGGTTAGCGCGACTATCTCATGAGCTGGAAGTCCCGGGTTTCAGCCAGACCTCAGCCACCCTTGGCATTTTCAAGAAAAGGAGAGAAGGGCCCAGTCATGCCTAGTGCTCATGTAGCTTGCGGCCTGTAACAGGTCCTAGGAAATTCAGAGTGGAATTACCTAGCAAAATTGTCCTCCTTCCCTTTAGCGCTATGGCTTCGGCTGGGAGACCCAAAAAAACCTCTGGCATAATGTGTACGATTGAACAGTAGGAGTGCAGTGTTTTCAAAAAAGTCCAAAATACCAGGTAGGGTTGGTTGATTTTGGTTTGCCCTTATGAAAACATACATTACCCAATATTTAGCATTCCCTTTCTCTTAGTGCTGCGTGATCTAGAGATTGAAGTTCTATGTCCATCGGTGCCGCTACCCACTGCGCATGCGCAGCCTCCAGTATATAAACGCAGACGAAGGCCCCTGCTTTATCTTTCGTTCCTCTAAGTGCCCCCAGTGGCAACACAGAGGGGAGGAAGGTGGGATATAGGGTAATGTATGTTTTCATAAGGGCAATAGAAACCAAAATCAACCAGCCCTACCTGGTATTTTGGACTTTCTATATGCCATGAAAACATCCATTACCCAATATTTAGCATTCCACTGACCTCGTCAAAGACGGTGGGCGCCACTTGACGGAGCCCCCTGGGTGGTAACGTGCCGATCCTCAAAAAGAACTAAATCTTCACATATAGCTTAAGGGGAAGTTAAAGAATCCGCTTTGCGGCCACTAAGGGGCCGATGTGGTAAAGGCCGTCTGCCTGTGCTGACATATCTCGAAGGTAGTGTGACGTGAAGACAGTCGAGTGCTGCCGGGAAGCAGCCTCCGTGATGTCAGTGATAGGGATGTTGCTGTAGCGAGTCCATGAAGTGGATATTGCTCGTAGTTCATGTGCTGTGACTCGGATACCTTGGTCAGCACAATCAATATCCAGGGCTTTGTAGGCATCGACGATGACGGACTTGATCCAAGTGGCGATCATGTGAGCTGAGGTTACTCCGGAGGCAGAGGCAAAGGGGAGGAAGAGTTGCGACCAAACACGTCTGTTAGGTTTCGATTTCTGTAGGTAGTAACGATTGGCACGGACGGGTTAAAGGGACCTTTCTGGTTCGTCGCCCGTTAAAGGCGTAAGGGCGGGGATGGTGAAGGGATTGGTCTGTTCGTTCGGTTTCTGCGTCTTGGCTCTGAATGAGGCCCGAGGAGTCAGGGAGACCGTGCAGCTATCCGTATGAAAGAAGCAGTCCGTAGTGGTAGCGGACAGGGCTTGGCCTTCACTACATCG
The DNA here is from genome assembly GCA_023313725.1 of Lithobius niger. NCBI lineage: Eukaryota > Metazoa > Arthropoda > Chilopoda > Lithobiomorpha > Lithobiidae > Lithobius > Lithobius niger. The sequence continues at coordinate 2,939 of JAHWFP010106945.1, forward strand.
GAGGCATGCAGCTAATACAACTAAACAAACGGTCGTCCTGGTAAGGTGGCTGCGGCGACAGGTGGACAGTGGCTCGTAAGGTGGTCCTAGTAAGGAATTGAGGACGATTGAGAGATCCCAGCTTGGGAAAAGACGTCGTGTTACAGGTCATTCTAGTTCGAACGTTCGCAGGAGAGCCGAGATGCAGAAGTTATCAAGGAGAGAAGGGTGATCGGCAGCCCGGAAGAGTGTTTAGGGCGGACCGATATACGAGAATGGTGGAACCTCGTAATCCTTCCTTGAAAAGATCGTTGAAGAGTAAAGGCTGGGCTGTAGGTGGGTTGACTGGATCGACCGTCCGTTGCAGACACCAACGAAACCATCGTTTCCAGTGGCTGTCATAGATTTTGTTGGTAGACGAACGTACCACCTTCGAGATAAGAGGGGCCTGGTTGTGAGGGATGCTTCAAGGAGCCGGACGATAGTAGCCACGCTTGTAACTGGAGTGTCTCTGGTTTCTTGCGGAGTGTCAACCCGTGGTTCTGAGATAGCAGATCCGGGGTTTCCGGAAGATGACGAGGGGTGTCCGTTAGGAGACTGAGGAGTAGGGGGAACCAAGATGCTGCTGGCCAGTTGGGACCCACCACGATAAGGGAGATTTTGTGTAGAACCAGAGGGAGCAATTTCGGAGGGGGGAAGAGGTATCCAAACAGGTGACTCCAGTCTAGCGTTAAGGCGTCCACAGCCCATACTCGGTTGTCAGGAAGTGGGCTGACTAGCAAATTTTCGAATGCCTATACTGGCATTCTTTCTCAGGCTTGGGCAATGAGACGCACACGCACCAACTGTCCTACTTCCACAATGAACGTGATGATTCAAATAACCCCCCCCCCTTCTTTGTTGTATCAACTTTCCAGGTTGCTGCTGTCAAGCTCCATGTGTGTCGCTGTAGCAGGTGTAATACGGAGAAACTTCTTCCACTTCGTCTCCAGTTTTTCACACAGTTCGGGGGTCACAATTTTTTTTATTTGCTTAAATGCAGGGTCTTGGACGTTCATAAGCTGCACTGTTTTATCCTGGCAGTGCTGAACAGCAATTGCATCCAAGGTGCGGAGGTGTGCCTCTTCGAATGTATTGGATTTTAGCATCACTCTTGCTCCTTCCCAGTCAATCTCGTGCCTCGTTCTCAGTCTGTGGATGGCTATTGCGCTTCTTTTGTCTCTCTTAGAGGTGGCTTTCGCGTCCTCATTGACCCTTATGCTAATTTTCTCTTCCTTTCACCGACATAACCAAGAGGGCAGTCACTACACGGTATACAATAGACAGCCCCAGATGTAGTGGGCAGCTTTCCCTCATCGTAGATCTGTGTTCTTCTCCATTACTCTAGTCAACATTCTCTTCTTCACTCTTCTCAGTTTCCTCCCCTCTTTCTTACTATCTGTAAAATACTCCCTCCAGTATACGTGCTAAATCGTTTTCGATTTGCTTTCCCTACCCGAAATATTTAAAATCCCGTAAGTTTTAAAACAAGCAATGCAATAAGGTTAGCAATTCCGCCGCAAGGAGCGCTGTAGTTGGTGCTTTAATTAAAGCCCAGTCAGCCATCACCCTCACTTTCGTTTTCGGGTATTGAACCAGTAAGGACGTGTTTGTTCACTGTGTCTTGCTTTTCCCGTAAATCGCCATTTCGCACCGAAAATTTGCGGTATGGACACCAAGAGGCTTCTTGCTCTCGTAGACTCCGGGGATTTCTCGGCCTGTTCATGCACAAAAACACCCAAGACTCTCATCCTGCCTTTCGCAAATGTAGACCGTGTAATTTTAAGGAATCAATTTGTGCAATTTGTGAACTTCATGATGCAAAAACTCAGAAGATTTTACATACTTGGGTAAAATCGGCGCAAAGGAAGTGTCAGTTGGGAAAAGCACGGTTATCTGCTTTTGTCGCGTCATCTAACAGTCTTAAAACTTCGTTGGATATTAGACTTGAGGCTATGAGTGTTGATGAAAACATGCCAATCGTATTTTTATCGGAGGAAACCATCGCCGCGCACAGCGCGGTTAAGCCCACTTTTACGCCTAATGATAACCCTAATGTGTTGGATGCGGGGAAAGCTTCCTCGTCGTCGGCGGTTTCTTCCGTGCTTGGCAAATTGCCTATTGATCCAAATAATCTCGAAATCATTGTAAAGGCCGTGCAGGATGCAGGCAAAGTGGATTTTAACATTCGGATGGACCTACTTCGTAAGGAATTAAATGCAGAAAATCGTAAATCCAACGCTGAAGGTTTTGCTGCGATGGAAGACGAGATGCTCGCGTTCCTGCGTGGTATGGAGGATCGCTATAAGGAGGAGACGATTCGCCATTTCGCTTCAGCGCCTGCAACGATGGTGCCATCTTTGGACGGACAGGGACAATTGGTTGTGAGCATGGCCCTGGACACTACCGCTCAACGTCAGCCGGATTTTTTTTCGTCCAAGAAGAAGGATGACGTTTCAAAATTTAAAAAATCCAAGAAAAAAGAAGTAAGTATGGAGTGTAGTGACAACTTTGGGTCTGTGGCAGCACTGCAGTAAGTGGACACGCACGGGCCGAAGCTTGCAGTGTAGGGCAGAGTTGCAGGAGAAATTGAGAAACAAATGAGCAACTCTTACTCCAAATGTGCTGAGGCAATTAAAAACTTGGAGTCAGCCCTTAATAAAACGAAACCCAGTGGTGGAGAAAACACCCAAAAAGAGGTTTCGACCACCCTGTCTCCCAAGAGGAGCAGAGACCCACGCCCGGAGAATGGCGCACACCATAGAACCCCGGGCGATATGGCGAAGTTGTCTGAGGCAAAACGAAGCTCGTCCTCGAGGTCGGCCCACTCTGGTTTGCCGTTTCGCCAGCGTTCCTCAGTCCAAAAGGAGAAGTAACACCATAGTTCCTATCGCCATAGTGCTACTCGTGAGAAGAATTCACCACGAGTCTCCTGCCAAAAAGGAACGGTGCAAAATTTGCCGTTCTCGGCACCATGTGGATTTCCGTGAAACTCAGCATCATGTTTTGCCAGACTTTGACATTTCAGAAAGGCCTCACAAGATTCGGCGTGTTAGTGTGGAATCACAAATATTTAGCAGAGAGGACTACCCTAGTGAGTTGAGTGCATCTGATAGTTTCCTTCAAGCAGTCTGGGCACATTGTGGATTTTCCTCCGTCGACTTCGGCAAAACAGGATATTTTCGACGAAGGGCCGGATTTTGGTCCTTGGGAAGATTTTGCAGCCGCTCTCTACCACAATTTAAAATATTCAAAGTATTGCTGTCAGTTTGTTCCGTCGGAGCTTGATCCGGAGAACCCCCCGATCGAACCACTAGTGAATGCAGGGGCAACGCCGACTGTCCATATTCCGCAATCTGAGATCGCTTTTCGCCAGCCTCTGAACCAAGAAAGTTTGAAACGGAAAAGTGACAAGGCTGTAACGGTATCCAAGCCACCCCCACCTCACGACCCTAGAATGAGAAACTTTCTTCCGTTCTGCAGGGAAAGGTGCCCCTGGTAAGAAGCTGAGTACTTGCGTATAGCTCAGCTAATGGAAGGAAATCCGGTCCTCAAGATGCTGTCTTGAATTTCGGTTCCAATATTATTTTATGAAGAGGATGAGGCGATTCTACGTCATGCCCTACGAGCTTTCTCCCACGCCGAGATTGCCTTCACTGTGTCGGCAGCTGCCATAAAGAAGGTTGCCAATTCGTCGACTGACAAGTCTTGCAAAATAGAGCAGGAGGATTTTCACACTTTGACCAAACAGGCCTTCTCGTTTCAGGAAGATGGTTTTGCCTGGGGTTTTAGACTGCTGCTAAATATGGTGTTTCGCAGGCGGGATGCCGTTTTACAGTCTGCGGTTAACACGCCTTCAAATGTGATCAGTCAGCTCCGTCTCCTTCCCATTCACAAATTCGAGGATCTGTTTGACGAAAAATTACTGGAACTGGCTCCGGAATTGCATGACAAAGGCCAAACCTTTGCCAACTCCAAAGCCACAAGTAGGGCCGAAGAAGTGGAAGCAATTTGGTTTCAGTTCATTCCGCCGAGCTTTTCAGGATCCTGGAAAGTTGCCAGGAAAATTGCCGGTGGAGGCTTCGTCAGAAAAAAAAATCAAAAGAACCAAGCAGCTCAAGACAGAAACCGCCCTAGGTTGCCCTTTCCAAGACCCTCCCCTTCTCAGGGCAGAGGAGGATTCAAACGAGGTCGAGGCTCCTTCCGTGGAAGGAGCAGAAGAGGTAAATATTGACATTCTCCCGCCCAATCCTCCTCCAATTCATCGACAGGTGGGAGGGAGGATTCGCCGTCATCTTGACAACTGGAAGCTAATTACCGAGGATGTCTTTGCTTTGTCTGTAGTAAAGAACGGATATACCCCGCCCTTCGTGACTATCCCTGCAACGACCAAGGCACCACCCCCATGGATTGTAAAGCGCGTCTTCGACGCAAACTTAGAAGACGAAATTCAGGTTCTCCACCAGAAAGGAGCTGTCGAACCTGCACCCCTGAACACCAAGGGGTTTTGGAGCCCAGCAAGGGTCATCGGGAAATGCGGAGGGGGAAACAGGCTGATTTTCAACCTGCAGAAACTCAACCAGCACTTTTTGAAGGAACACTTCAAGCTGGAAACCATCCAATCCATCCGAGAGGCCCTACGGGAAGGAAACTACACGGTGTCAATAAATTTAGAGGATGCCTATCTTCATGTTCCTCTTCATCGGTCGATTCGCCACCTTTTCCGACTCTTCCGGAGGACAGTCTTACCAGTTCAAAGTCCTTTCATTTGGTAGGGTAACAGGTCCCCATGTCTTCACGGTAATCCTTCGGCCTGTCCTCGCTTTCCTTCACAAGGCAAGAATTCGAGCCCAAGCATATCTCAACGGTTGGCTGGTTCGCAATCAATCCAAGGAAGAGCTCAGCAATCAAACCCGCCAATGCCTCCACCTGTTTCAGTGTCTGGGTTTCGGTGTGAAGTTGGAAAAGTCTCGTCTCACTCCGGCGCAGGACTTTGTGTTTTTCGAAGCAAGGTTCAACACCCAGGACTTCACGGTGCGCCCCTCTCAGGAACGTGTGCAGAAGCTTCAGGAACGACTTTGAACGTTTCTTCAAGCCCAGGAGGTAACGGCTGCAGAGCTAGCTTCTTACATAGGGATCATGGACTCTTGCGCAAAGCTAGTAACGTTCAGACAATGGAGACTGGAGAGTGAAACCGGTCCATTGGTTCCGGAATATCGAATGGCAGCCTCAATTGTCATGGAGGGACAGAATTCCTCTACGTAATCTTCCAGTAGAAAGCATTCGATGCTGGACTGTTGCGGACAACGTTCAAGCAGGAGTGCCGATTCAAGAACCCCCTGCAGATGATATTCTGTTCACGGATACATCCACCTCAGGGTGGAGAGCCCACCTGAACGATCTCCGAACATCCGGTCTTTGGTCGGGCAGCGATCATCTTCTTCACATCAATGTACTGGAGCTTCGCGCGATTCGTCTTGCTATCTTGCCCTGGGCGACTCTACTGCAACGAAAGACGTTAACCATTATGTCCGACAACACAACGGCTATTGCCTATGTGAAGAAGGGCGGTGAAACCCACTTGGTAAAGATGATGCAGGAGACCACCAAACTTTTCCAGCTCTGCGAAGCATTGCAGCTAACTCTTGTTCCGAGGCACATTGCTGGGAAGCTGAATGTTCTGGCAGACGAGCTACTCAGACGGGTAACTCCAACGACCGAGTGGAAGCTCGACCCAAGAATCTGCCAAGCATTGTTTCGGAAATGGGGGAAGCCTTTGGTGGATCTATTTGCTACACGCCGCAACAACCAGCTTCCAAACTTCGTGTCGCCTTTTCCCAACCCGAGCACTTGGGCAACGGACGCTCAGCCTCTAGACTGGACAGGGATCTCATCATATGCCTTCTCGCCCTTCGTGCTTCTGCAGACCACACTGAACAAGATCCGTCGCTTCCCAGGCAACTCATTCTAATAGCCCCTCTCTGGCCTGCACCTCCTTGGTTCCCAGATCTGCTGGACCTGTTAAAGAACCCCCGATGCCGCTGCCAGGGTCAAGGGACCTCCTAACCCAACACCGAGGCAGAACTCTCCATCAGTGTCCAGACATTCTTCATCTTCACGAATGGAGACTTTAACAAGAAACCTAAAGAACGGGGTTTTTTCCGAAGAAGTGGCTCAACGTCTCCTGCTATGCCACAGAGCTTCGACTAGGGGGAACTACGAAGTGCGTTGAAAGATTTGGTTTTTCTGGTGCAAGGATAGAGGGCTTGATCCAACGAATCCCTCAGAATCGTCCTTTTCATTTTCCCTGGAAGGTTTATTCTCGAAAAGTCTTTAGCCCAATGCAATCAAAGGGTATAGGTCAGAGGTAAATTCAGTTCTCTCCTGTGTGGGGAACAACGCGGTCGTTTCTAGCACCATCATCTCCCGTTTGGTTCGTGCCTTCGAGTATGCTAGACCAAGGATCAAGAAACTGTTTCCAAAGTGGAATATGCCTCTCGTCCTGACCAGTTTGGAGCATGCACCGTATGAGCCTCTTCGGACTGCTTCCTTACTTCACTTGTCTCAGAAGACGGTTTTCCTCGTGGCGTTGGCCTCTGCGGCAAGGCAAAGCGAGTTGGCTGCAGTGTCTAGAGAAGATAACCATGTGAGATTTGCCACGGATTGGTCGTCAGTTTCCATCACGTGCTCAGCCGAATTTCGTGCAAAAAATCTCAAGCCGGGCGTGGGTTCCCAGTGTGACCAGGGCCCTAGCTGGAGCCGTTAATCCCGACGGGACGGAGAAGACTCGATGCCCCATTCGAGCCCTTCGGCATTACCTCGCTAGAACAGTTGTCCAGGACTTAAGACCGAGGACAGGAGAGAGAACGGTTCCTCCAACCTCTCTGTTCCTTCAGGTGGATGCAAGATCCGAAGAGCTCCTTACAACCCCCATGACGCCAGCCAGGATTGGGAGGAGGATCTCTTAAGTGATCCAGCGCACCTATGAGTTAGGAGCTAACTATCCGGACCTGCCTGAGACTGTAAGAGCTCATGAGCTTCGTGCGCTCACTGCATCTTGGGCTTATGGGGCTGGAACACCCCTAGATGAAGTCGTGGCCGCCTGTTCCTGGAACAAAAGAAACACCTTCATCTCTTACTACCTCCGGGATAAGAGTGCTGCGAGAGGTGCTGCGTCTTTGAAGCCACACGTCACTGCGGGGAGTACGATTGAGAAAGCGTGACTGCCTTACACACTGATGAAGCTAAAGTCATTCTGGTGAGATGCCTACACCTCACAGGTTGCTGTATTGGTGTAGGCAACATGGAACTTTCTCTAAATGAGAGAGAAGTGTTTTCCTATACTGGAGAGATGTCTCACACATACACACTGGAGTGCACACTGGAGAAATGACCACATTACACAAGCAGGTGTTGGATTTGTGGTCAAACATGGAACTTTCTCTAAAAGAAAGAAAGAAATGTACATTCATACTGGTGATGACAACACTACACAAGCCAGTATTTTTTGTGTTGTTCACATGTTTTTCAGGTTGAAGACACGAATTTGCGTAAATTATGTGCACCACTTCGCCAAGGAATTGTGACACAAGTTTTCGGAAACTTTACTGACGCTGGAACGAGAAACGAATTTTACAGTGTTCATGCAATGCGAACAGTGATTGCAAGAAGCAACCACAGTTTGATGTTGAGTGGAAGATTCGCCAATGGATGAAAGGTGGGTAGAGTTCACGCAAGCTTAAATTTACTAAAGAAAGTTGTGTGTCACATGTGTGTGGAGCAATGCAAATGGGTTAGCCGGGTTTGTGCTGTCCCACCGACCTGTCGGACAAATTCAGCACATATACTGGAGGTAGTATTTTACAGATGCTAAGAAACAGAAATTTTAACACTGATTAAAATTAGTTTTTACTGTCCTAGAATACTTACCTCCAGTAGAACCCACCCAGCCTCCACGCTTCGCAGAACCCGTATTTTCAGTTACTGGTTCTAAAACGAAGTGAGGGTTATGGCTGACGGGGCTTTAATTAAAGCACCAACTACAGTGCTCCTTGCGGCAGAATTGCTAACCTCATTGCATTGCTTGTTTTAAAACTCAAGGGGTTTTTAATGTTTCGGGTAGGGAACGCAAATCGAAAACGATTTAGCACATATACTGGTGGTAAGTATTTTAGGATAGCAATAACTAATTTTAATCAGTGTTAAAATTTCCGTTTTTCTCCGTCTACCCTTTCCACTTCTCTCGTTTTCCTCGTTTTACTCCTGGTCTGGTACTGGTGCTCCACTTGCGTTGGGGTTATAGCCACTCTCTCATCCTGTTCTGGCTCATGCTGTTCAGGCTCTGGTGCCCTATTTTCGGGTTGTTTTTCAACCAGGATTTTCTTGCCAAGAAGCTTCCAAATATTCTGGGGATTGCAGAAGACACAATGGATTCCTATTTTATCGAGAGCCCTCTTAACCCGCTCGCTACTTCCAGACATGTAGGTCACTACCTCCACGGGGGTATCTCCAGCGGTTTTCTCTTTTACTTTCTTTCTGAGGGGGTCCTTCCAAGCTTTCGCTCTTTTTATTGCTTCATTGATAGCCCGAGCGGGGTATCCCATCGTCAAGCATTTTTCTTTTGCTTTCTTGAACCAGCTTTAACCCTCTTTTACCTCTATGAGCCTGCTCCTAATTCTCATCATCTCGCCTTTCATTACAGCTAGAAGTTGGGATTTCGGGTGTCCCGAGAAGAATGCTATTCATCTTTCGGTCTGTAGTTTCCACTTCAGTTTTCCATCCCTTCCTCTTTGAATCATGGTATCCAAGAAGGGGATACTTCCTTCCTGATCATCCTCGGAGGTGAAGCACAAATAGAGTCTCCCAGAACGAGAGCGTGACGGACGGAATCCACTGTGGACATCTGGAAGTGGGGATTCCGTATATACTTGTTTAATGGTTGAAGGTTGAAAATTAGGCGTAGGTCGCCTGTTTTCTTGGGACAAAGAAAAATGGAACTGTAGAAACCGGGCTTGTTTGGTTACGGCGCTACGCGGACTGCTTGTTTGGCAAGGAGCGCAGCGATCTCGTCCATGAGTAGAGAGTCCGCTGTGGTACTGGCGGGAAAGGGCGGACTCCGAAGTGGAGGAGGCCGTAAAAAGGAAGGCAGGAATCCGTGTGCGATGATGGCGAGGATGGCTTGATCGTCTGTGAGGTCTTGCAAAGCCGACAGAAAAAAGCGGAGGCGTCCACTGAACGGCATTAGCAAGGGGTAGTTGTCAGCGTTTAGATCCTGATTGTTGTTGACCTTTAGGAGACTGGCGTCCGCGTTGGTCTGGTGTAGCGACCGGAGGCCAGGTGTCCGTGCGTGGGGCTGTGTACCAATCATTCTTGGATTCCAACGGAATCACAGACCCGGAGGAACGCTGATGACGTTGTCCCCTTGACTTGAATGGCTTGGGTTTGTGTGTGATGTCAAGATGGGGAGCAATCTTTGGAATGAGTCCACGGAAAAGGGTGTTCTTTTCATGGATGGGCTGATTGCGGAGATGTGCCGAGTTGAGTCATCAACGTTCGGAGAAGTGTTGAGAGCGATATCGTGCAGCTGAGTGGAATTGAAGAGTGCACGGGTGAACCAATTCATCGAGTGGAAGGTGGCAAAGCATGCCTTATGGAAGACTTGACCGATGAGGGCAGCTAATTGTCGTGTTTCTTCTGGTGAGAGGTCCGCAGCTAGTCATTCACACAATGCATTTGCTGCAGTGTTAAGTACATCTGCTTGAGAGGGTGCTCGTAGTCCGATTTGAATAAGGCAGTCATTGTCACGGAGGACCGAGACAGATACTGGTGCTCGTCTAGGCAAGTAGAAAGACGTACCGAGACAGATAATGGTGCTAGTCTAGGCAAGCTGAGAGACGTGCCGAAATTCACGCGGGCATCCGCAGCCAAAAATTCTGACTGCGGGTATGTGTATAAGTTTCGTGGATTTGCGACTCCATCACCCGTAGGGCGGAAGGAGGAGGATTCCCGGCCAGCACGAGGTGGAGGGGGGTTCCTTGTCAGTTCTAGCGGCATCCCATTTCCTAGGAGGAGACCACCATACGGAGTAATGAGGTAAGGAAGGTAGTTGATTGTCCGAGAACGGGATTCATTCGAGGTCGGTCCCGGAGACCAACATCCAAGGCCGGTAGAGAGTCCGCGGTTGATCGACGGGGAGGACTCCTGACGAGTTGGCTTGTATAGGAAGCAGTCAGGAATGGCTGTTTCCACTGCTTTTGAGTAGGTCTGGAAGCGGGATCTTTGATGGGTCGGAATCCACTAGATGGTCCTGAAGCAGCTGGGAGGAATCCGAGGCTTCGGGTGGAAGAGGGTACTGGCTTCCAGCGTCCAATGGGCGGTGAAGAGGTGGTGAGGCTTCATGATGGTTTGCAGAAGCCGAGATTCCGGAGGGGCACGCAGCTGTTGGAGAAAAAATACGGATTTTCTTAGCTGCAGACTGGAGCCACGTGTCCGTGAATCGGGAAGTCCGAAAAGGGGAGACCGGTCGTTTACGACTAAACGACTGGAGAGCGGTGTCCATGAGGGCATGTACACATTCCTTGGAAAGAGGCTGAGAGTCCGCAGCCAGCAGAAATCAAGACGAGACGGAATCCCGGGAGGAGCGAGAAGATAGATCAATTGGTTCATCTTGGGGAGAAAGCGGATGCTGGAGGAAAGGTGGTCCGGACTCCTGCGATCCAGTTGTCCACATTGCATAGGCGAAGCCGAAGAGGTGTTGACAATAGATTCCGTGCCAGCGGTCACTCTGAGGCGGAGGGAATGCAAGCAAGAATTTCCGTTGACTCGGATTCCGCAGAGGGAGTCCTGGCGGACGACGGGACCTCAGACAGTTCCGCAGACAGACCGCAGACGACCGGCGAATAAGAGGGGCCCACATGAGGTTGGGATTCCCGAGGTGTCCCTTTGGCTCGAGACATGGTGTCTGAAGAAAGTTGAGCGCACAGTCGAGGCGACTGATCAAGTTGAAGGCTAGAGAAAGAAAGATGAAGCAGGGACCTTCGTCTGCGTTTATATACTGCAGGCTGCGCAGTGGGTAACGGCGCCGATGGACATAGAACTTCAATCTCTAGATCACACAGCGCTAAGAGAAAGGGAATGCTAAATATTGGGTAATGATATTTTCATGGCATATAGAAAATTGGATTTGCATACGGTTCAAATCGTCAACATCACAAACCGGTCTGTGAAACCATTAATAAAAACATTGTTAATAAGCCATTTGACAGTTGAAACCATTAATGAAACTTTGAGAGTGGTATCAGACATTGCATCTACAATTCACACCAAACCCACTTAAAAAAGAAATCTGTTTTTTGAGTGGTTATGATTTTATTTTGTTCATACATCGAAATAATTTATCTTACTGAACAAAACAAGCAGTCTGCATTAAAGGCCGGCCTTGTGAGGATACACAATACACTAATCTGAGAAAGAAAGAAAAGACAACTGCCCCGATTGGGACTCAAACCCAGGACTTTCCGTTTATTAGCCGGGCGCTCTAACAACTGCGCTACCGGGTTGGGTTTGAGTCCCAGTCGGGGCAGTTGTCTTTTCTTTCTTTCTCAGATTAGTGTATAGTGTATCCTCACAAGGCCGGTCTTTAATGCAGACTGCTTGCTTCGTTTACCGTTTACCTTGTGATTTCTTCTTTATTTCTCTTACAATTCAATCTCATCAATATTATAAAGTTATTTAAAAAAAATTAAAACTTCTGATTCACAGCAGTTTCTTTTGCTTTACAGACTACCATACACCAACACAATGTTACTGCACAACTTCAAGCAGATGCTGTCCATATCTATCACAACCTTATCCCTTCATCCATTTTCTATCATTAAAAATAAAACTCAATTAAGCTAGAATATCCTTTAATGACAAAAAACATTTTCAAAGAACAAGTGGTGATTATTATTTTTCAAAGGATTCAAGGCTTTCAAAATTGAAATAAATGTTTTAGTAAGAAGTGATATGAACTATGCTTCTCACAATTATTAAAAGTCTGCAGAGATTAGAGACTACATACTTTTATTTGGTGATTGCGAACAGTGGCCAGTTCTTCTGAAAGAGCTGCAAATTAATTATATAAATAATTATTTGTACATATTTTTAAATGACAACAAAAGCAATGTGTTAAAAGTAAGGCTGTACCGATCAGCTGTTTTGCTTCCAATCCGATCTTGCCCCAATCGGTGGAGAAACATCAACCTTGCTGATCGATCATTCTGATCCATCAATTCAAAATCTACACCGATCATACACAAAATTGACTTAAAAAATTATTATAAAAGTCCTTTAAAATGCTGTTGCTGCCTCTTTTTCTATACGATGCACACTCTTAGGCCTATATATTCGTATTGGAGTGGCTTGCCTGAAGCAAAGTTGCAGTACGTAGCATGGTAATTACTATATACTAGGGATGTGCGATACCTGAAAATTCAAACCGAGTATGCAACTTGTACTCTAACTCCGCTCGTTGCTTGCATCCACACTAGAAAAAATGTGATAACTTCGCCAATTTTTGACGATTTTGATGTTCAAATATCCCAAATTCTTCGTCTCGACGAGAGCTTTTCAGTGTTGTAAACTAAAAGCCTTTAGCTCAAATCATTTTAAAATTATATCCTAAAAACTGGAAAGCCAGTTGTACATGTTGACTCAGAGTCCGTTAAAGCAGTATTTTAGTTATTATTACACTAACATATAAAAAAGACACTTGCAAAATAAGTGTCTTCATCAACTACTCGAACTTGGCACGTACTGGATTCTTCTATTGCAAACTCAGCTCGGCTCGATTCGAATTAAAATTATTCTAATTGCACACCTTTACTAGACACCTTTGTCCTTACCCCGACACCCCTAATTTGTTTGATACACCACCAGAATATGCCGTCGATACGCAAAGTCGTAGTGAGAATCAGTCCGAAGCTCCACATGACCAAGCTCCATCTGTCGAACCCCCGTCGATATAGCAGCCCCCATACTGGATTTTGCAGCATTACGTTCAGTGAACTCTCCCTTCATAATATCACGACCAACATGAATTTTCTCCTGAGAAGCCCGGAACATCTGAAATGGCAGGCGGGGAAGAAACAGACATGGAGGAAAGGGGGGGCCGGCCCCCCCATGGAAACACAGGCGGTTTCTGCTGTGGGCCATCACGCTAAGGTTTGGGTCCGAATTATTTAATAAAACATTAGATTGGGCCATGGGAGGGATTGTGGAAACAAGGGTACTGCCTTTAAGGCTGCCGCATGAGCCAGACGAAACGTAACTACCGGATTTACGAACCAAAGAGGCCTTTTTCTGGTCAGTCTTTTTCCACTTGTGCAATATGTCTTTACATTCAAATGGGTTGTGAGCTAAGCAAAGTTCACAGGGGTTATTTAAAAAATGACAGGGCCTACGCTTACAAAATTTCGGGTGTCCATCACCAGGAGTCTTTTGGTGCGAGCACATTTCCTCGTCAGGAAATGAGAGACCGGTTTCAAAGGTCCGAGAAGTCATTTTAGACGACTAGAGCAAGCACACGACCTTCAAGGTCTTAGCTCAAAACGCTTGCGAGGTTACGTGGTGATGCATACTCGCCACCAGATGCGACGTGAAGCTTCTTAACGTGAAAATTAAGGTCTTTCAGCATCGAGCATAAATATAAAGACTAAAATTGCAGGGCCTGCACCTCCTTAATTTTAGTTTTTATTGCCTAACCGAAAATATAAATTACTTGTTTTTTATAGCGATTCCCTCCTTTTGAGCTATTATTCCCCTAGAAGCTTGAAAGTTGGCTTCCCAGCCGGGCTTGTACTACTGCGCATGCGCAGGGATGGGCTGGCTATGTATACTCGGTGCAGCCGTCCGATGGCATTATTTTTCCTCACCCAGAACCTAGACAATGGAGGGGAGGCCTGGGTGGGAAGTAAGGTAATGTATATTGTCGGTTAGGCAACAGAAACTAAAATTCAGCAGGTGCAGGCAATGCAATTTTAGTATTTTTGTAGCCGACGAAAATATACTTTACCTGTTTTTTATAGTGGACTTTGTAACCCGGAGGAGGGCTAGGTTCACTGTCCCCTCGTGTACAAGCTGGCATCCCCGGGAACTAGTCTCTGGCGAAGACAACCCTGAGTCCTAGACCAATTTCACTAAGAGCCGAAACTGTTTGCGGGCTGAGGAGCGATCCGCTGTTTCGCAAAGGGTACATCCTAAATGAGGTCAGGCAATGCGGAAATACGTTATAATTTAATAAAGGTTAACAGAAGCAGAACAGAAGCAGAAGAAAGAACCGCAAGCAGGGGCCTGAACACCGTGGGGTACAAGATAGAAAATCAGATAAAATTCCAAAATCACCTACCTTGTTGGGAATGATGGTGCTCCCAGGTGTGAAGCGGACAGGCGGATGCCGCGTGTCGTCTAAGTTTTTTTTTTAGTAAACTTGAGGAACGGACACCGTCTGTAGGACAGGCTCTGGAAAGTGTGTGAAGTGGGCAGGTGGATGATGTGCGTCCTTATGATCAGAAGACGTGAAGAGTGGACAACGTCCGGATGACGGATTGTGGAAAGTGAGAATGTGTATGGCGAGCGCATGATGCGGCGAACTCGCAGCGGACGTGAGGAGCGGACCGTAGTAAACTGGAAATGTGGAACACAGTTTCGAAGTTAAATCAAGAAGTCAGCTGGTTGGTGTAGGACGAGGATCGAAAGGAATGAATTTCCAGAGGAAGAACAGACGCTGGTTGTTGAATGCTAGACACTTTGTAAAAGGGTGAAGGTATGGTTTCATAAAGCTGAAATTGTGAGGATAAGGTCGAGGATAGGGAGGCGAGGATCGCGATTGTGTCGTACCCACATGGGAGGCGGATGAAGCGGAATCCATGCCGAAGATCGTTGTGTTGAGGAACAAGAGACAGACGGGAATGTCGTTTAGGAAGGACACGGAAACCTAGTACTATGCCTGTGGCCTTGGATGAAGGATCTTGAAGTGGTAACCAGGAAGCCGATGGAGAAATTAGTGAGGTGGACGTACGGGAACGGGTGTGTAGTTGTTTGTAGTGTGTCCGGATGGTAGCACAAACATACTGCTAAAAGTGATGAAGACCAGGTTGCATGTAGTTGAGGATGTAATGACGTGAAGACTGCATGCAAAACACATGATATGCAAGAGGGGCGGACGCCAAGCTGTCCGTGTCATGCTTGGGTTGCCTTCTGTCGAACTTGTTAGTTGGTTTTTGTTTTTGAAACACAGTACAATAGCGGAGCCAACTGCGCATCGGCGTTTAGCTAGAAAGAAAAGGTCACAACAAGATAGTGTCTTGTGCGTCATGAGGATGCTTGCAACAAATGAGGGTCAGAAGGGTAGGGACGGTAACGGTGAAGGAGCTTCATGGTAAAGCGCAGCTAGGGACGGCGATGAAGGTATGTCCGCAGGACGAGGACGAAGCGGTGAACGGATCGTGGCAGAGGATGGGGCAAGTCTTAGATGTCGAATGTGGGAACGGATACAGTAGTAGGCCCTCCAAGGTGGAGATGCAGGAATTGACGAAACACAGGCGTTGCGTACACGGAACAGAGCATAGTTCACACGAAGGGAATGACAACAACGGTTTATCAGTTCGAGCTCATGGGTGTATGTATCGTTAACAGCACGGAGGAGAGTCCTTGTGGACATAAGGCAGGTAGAAAGCGGATGGTCGTCCTGGCGGGGGTTTGCTTGCGAAATGTAGGGAATGTGGTCTGTGGTCCGTATTGGATCGGCCCTTGCGAAAAGTACCTTTAGTTGCTTCAGACGGAAAGGAGGACAGCAGTGCCGGGAGGATAGCGGAAGGTTCCTTGTCCGAGGAGAGGATGGATCGGTCCTTCGCCCAGCTGCCCCTAAAGCCGGAATGAAGGTGGCCGGGAGCGAAGCTTCAACCGGGAGATCCCAGGAAGCAGAGATCATCCTAAGATCGAGGATGAGTAAGACACGTCCTACGGGATGGTGAAGCCTGCTGGTCCTGAGGACCAGCGGACTTGAAGAGGAGGATTTTTTTTTTTTTTTCACTTGGAGTTGTACTTAGGCTTGCTTCAAAGCTCGTAATTCTTCTCACTGATTAGCTGCGCGTAGCATCCGCTGTCTTGATTGATGTTGCTTTCGTCGAATGTGAGTCCATCGATTTGGCGAGTGGAGACACAAATACGGCAGTTACGTTCCTGTCCGCCACACGCGATGAGGATGAGGATCGAAGTGATACGTTGTAGAATTTTCGGAAAAACCTAGGCAATTACAAGCCTTGGATGAGGACATATTCCCTTCTTTGGTTAGTGTAACTTTGGGTAACAGGATCTTCAGATGAAGAAGAGGCAGACATGGTTAACGATGAACAGGACACGAAAACCGTTAGGCGTGCAGCGATATGAATTGCGAGGTGAATGACTGTAGGGGCACTTGGCGGTGAGACATGCCAGCACTGCACAGTCAGCGGTTGTAGTGCTGTAGGTGGGACCAAAGTGTTGGTCGAAGAGGTGGAGGTAATATCAGGATAGTGGTCCAGTTGTGTCTTTCTCCCCCCCCCCCTTTTTTTTTTACGACGCGTGTATAATCGTAAAATTCAGGGGATTGTAATGTTTGGGGAGGCAACAAGCTATGAACTGATGAAGAAGGGGATGATGACATAGTCCTGGTAGATGTCCCTTGTCTATACCTAAGCATCCTAGGACGAAGCCGTAGTGAAGGATAGGTCCCTATGAAAGAGGACGGAGGACCGAGCCTTCCGAAAAAAGGATGTATGCTACTCATGGAAGAGTTGTTGCGTCTGTGAGCGGATGCAAGAGTGGGAACGGTAGAAAGAATTGATTGTAAAAATTGACGAAGGAACAGACTGGCTATAGAGAGAACCGTCGAGGCAACTTTGAGCCAAAGAGCTTGGTAACATAGGGCCGGCTGTCCGGGTGTCAAAAGAAGGTATTCAGGTGGATAGGGAGCGGACGAAGAAAGTGGTGAAGCAGACATGAAGCGTGGAAAGGTTTAGGTATGTGTTGCAATTAACACACAGCGCTGTGCTTAGAGGGATAAGGAGCAGGTCGGATGCCCACAAAAGGCATGGGACGTAGAGATAACGAGTCCCAAACCGGCTGCTGGGCCTGTCAGGGTCGCCATCCGAACCGATTGTTGTGTTAATTTGTTGCTTCTAACTGTCGCATCCGCAGGTAGGACGGGAGAGGGTGAATTGACTGTAGTAGTAACAAAATGCTAGTGTTCCTAAGGGAGCAGTCGTCCTTTTGTTTCCAGACCGAGGTCTAGTCGGGGCAAAGGAAGGAGGGATGCGATATTGGAAGTAAGGCTTGTGTAATGAACACAGAAAACCAGCCAAGACCAAAGCAGGTTACAGCTGAATGCCCCAAAGAGAAGAACAGAGAAACGTATCTGTTGAGGAGCAGTGTATAGCACAGCTGCATAGGATGCAGGTAGAAGAAGGACGAGCAAGTTGCATCGTTGAAGGGTTTATATAGAATGGAGGTCTGCGCAGTAGAATGCGCAGATGGTGGCTGCGCGGAGGGATAGTATATTCCTTTGGTTAAACAACAGCATTAAACGCTGGAGGAAAAGGAAGGCGAAAGTCGACAGCAGGTGGTGAAGCAGTCCAATCCAAGAAGGCTGCGCAGAGGCAATGCGCAGTGATACGTAGGATGGTGAGGCCAGCTGGTCCTGAGGACCGGTGGTTCTGTGTGGAGAGGATGTGTTTTTCCTCTGCCTGTCCGCTCCTAAAGACGGAGCAGAGGTAGCCGGGAGCGAGGCTTCAGCTGGGGGATCCAGAAGGTCCGTAGTATTAGAGTGCATCCTAGCAGAGGCCATCCCGAGAATGGAAGCGCCTGCGGACGTGGGCGGTAGAGGATGCGAGGACAGCTGGTCCTGAGGATCGTCGGAGTTCTTGTGTGAAAAGTGAAAAGGAGGCATTGGTCCGTTGCCTGTTTGTTATTGAAGATGGAACAGAGGTAGCCGGGAGCGGAGCTACAACTGGGAGATCCAGGTCCTTGGCAGGAGAAGGCATCCTAGTCGAGGCCATCCTTTGGCTGTAGGTGGATACGATGCAATATGTAGGATGGATGTATCCTTGTCTGAGGAAAGGACGGATCGATCCTCCGTCTACCTGCTCCTATGGGATGATGATGCTGCGTCCTATAGGATACGTCCCACAGGACGCGTCCTGAGGACCAGCGGATCCAAAGGAGAGGATGGAGTGGGGAGAGCTCAAGGCGGTCACGTCGTCGTGAGCGCCCTAGGAGAAATGATGCCATCGGACGGCTGCGCCGAGTATATATAGCCACCCCATCCCTGTGAATACGCAGTAGTACAAGCCCGGCTGGGAATCTAACTTTCAGGCTTCTAGGGGAATAATAGCTCAAAAGGAGGGGATCGCTATAAAAAACAGGTAATGTATATTTTCATTCGGCTATAAAAACAATATTTAGCTTTAGTTAAAGGGAATTGTTTTTGGATGGAAGTGAAACGGAAAATTTCTAAATATTTTTGAAGAAAGAGTTTGGATAATCAGGGTTCGGATAATAGCGTTTCTACTGTATTCTATTAGTGACACTGAAGTGAGTGTGGTTAACATAACAGTCTTAAGGATTTCGGGGTAACTTGAGGGACAGCTCCAACTTGGCAATCATTGTTCTGATGTTTCTCACAAGGGCCACCGGAGAGCTAACCTGATCAAACAATTTTTTTAAGCAAAGCTGTTGTGTTGCTGCATGCAGTTTAAGACACTTGTCTGCCTTGTCAGTATGGCTCTGAAGTGTGAACCATTACCTGCAGAAGGATGTTTGCAAAATTGAAGCAGTTCAGTGCTGGTTCTATAAGAGGATGTGTGCATGGGAGCCCTTACCTGTAGACAACACGGTCTTGAAACATTGGAAGAGCGACGTGTAAAAACTGATCTTAAATGTTGTTAAACTTTTAGGGGTCTCGCTCACTCTGGTGGCCCTGAATCCCTTTTTCTTCTTCATTAACACTTTAAGGACTCCATTCGCACTTCATTTAGTTTTTGCCCAGGAATGGCAAAACCAAACAAAAATTAGGGCTTATAAGTTATAACTCGCTTGTAGAAAAAATTATAACTTCTCACACACGAGAAGAAAGGGAATGAAACCTGTTGTCATTTTTTTCTTAAGTGAACTGACATTCATATCCAGGAATTCGTAGAAAGTTTTCGATCTGACTAATAGAAGAGCTATTTATTTAAACCCATGTTGCTAGAGTGGTCGGATTCAGACACTTATTTTTGAAAGGACTCTATAAAAGGCTTAAAATAGGCATGCCTCTTCGTAGACACCTCCTCAAACTGAAGTGGGACACACCAAAGAAAAATATGCACCATTTTTTCTGGCAAAGGTAAGCCTTACTTGGAACCATCTTTCACCTGAAGTTATGTCATCTTCTTTATGCTGTTTTAACAGATAGCTTCACACCCTGCCATTTTCCGACCTCTATTTTTAATCTTTTTCGCATTTTTGTGTTTTTTTAGTATTTTTTTTGTTGAGTGTTAATTATTTCTGTAATTGCCGTGCATTTGCTTGCTTTTTTAAGGAAACTCTCATCTCTGTCCCTCTTCATTTAGAATAATTTTTTTTTTATTATTTTCTATTATCGTTAAGAGATTTTTTGCCATTTTCAGGCATCAGAGGAACAGTAACGCCACAGAAAAAATCTAAACTATTTAATTGGAGAGTAATGCAATAGCATTGGTTAGGTCTGGGCGCAATATGGGATGACCAACTCCTGCACACGCTTTGACTAGTGCTGTGTCGGTTTCCTTTTTTACGAATCGGTTCGGTTTCAGTTTTTCTTAC
>JAHWFP010106947.1:948-18809 GCA_023313725.1 Lithobius niger
CCCCCCCCCCCCCCCCCGTTTGCCTTGGAACCAGGGCATTGTTAGCGGCATGTGCAGGGGATTATGGTTCAAAACTTGGGTCTGTTGCACACCTGTCATGTTCTAAGCCTCTGCCACCGCATGATCCGAAGAAGACACACGTGTTTCTTACTACCTGCAAGTACTGATGCATACACATATGTTTTTCAAATCGGTCGGAAAATGCGCCCCGAATAAGAAGGGTTTCGGACCTACAAGGAAGCCGAATACGTAACTGAACTGTGTAGTATCGAGTTGGATTCGGTTCTCACGACACCCCTCGTTCATTTAAACTCCTACTCAGCAATTGAAGAGGACGAGGTCATGTTGAGAGCAAGCTCTCAAGTAGGGCTTATTACTCGGCATCAGCTCCAGCTTTGAAGGCGATGGCATTGGTCAACCCGGAGCTCATGGAAAATAAAACAATTAGGGAATGTATGCATCTTCTTAAGCGAGCGTCTTCATGCCACAAAGATAGTTTAAGTTGGCAATGCCGTCTACTCATGAACAATGTCTTTCCTCGAATCTGCAACTGGGTTCCCGGCGGATGTAGTGGGCAAGTTGAGACTTTTGCCAGTTCAGGGTTCTGGAGACTTGCTTAATGGACAGTTACTTGTATTGGCCCCAGAACTCAAAGAAAAGGTTCGACCTGCCCAAACATTGGTCAGCACGAACCATGGAAGCTATCGAAGCAAGCCTATGTATGCAAAGATCCAACACCCAGCATCCGGACATTGGAATGATCCATATGGGGGAAAGAGTAGCAGCAAAAAGCCAGCGGACAAGTCAAAGGATCGTTCGCCCTTTCGTGACCATCCCCCCTCCTTGTCACGCGGGAAAGGACCAGAGAGTTACCAGCGTGGCCGAGGATCGTTCCGGGGAAGAGGTAAAAGACCTCCACGTCAGTGACTGGCCATGGGCAGGGCGCCCCCCCCCCCCCATTCACCCTCGGGGGGGGGGGGGAGGATTGCCAGACATCTTGGACATTGGAAGATGATTGCGTCGGACCCCTTCGTCATCCGAGCTCTGGAGGAGGGATACACACCGCTATTCGTCACCAGGCTTGTAACTAGAGACTGGCTGGTAGGACGTTCCGAAATCCCAGAACTTATCAAGGGAGTCAATTTGCTGGTTGTGAAGGGGGCAGTACAGGTTTTTGGAGTCCAGCAAGGGCGATTCCGAACGGAAGGAGGATCCCGAGTTCTTTCAATCTTCGGAAACTCAATCAACACCTCGCAAAGGAACATTTCCAGATGGAATCGATCGAATCAATTCGAGACTCACTCCAGCACGAAGAGTATACCATTTCTATCGACCTCGAGGATGCGTATCTGCACGTTCCCCTCAATCCCCTCGACATCTGTTCCGCCTTGTGGCGGGGGGAAAATCGTCCCAATGGAAATCTCTTCCCTTCGGCTTAGCGACGGCTCCATACGTGTTTACCCGGATGCGGAAACCTGTGCTTGCATACCGCACCTACATCACATCAAAGCTCACGCCTATTTGGAAGATTGGCTGGTTCGAAACAAGGACGGTTTTCTTTTGACCCAGCAGTGGGAAATGTGCAGCTCCTGGTTTTCACATTTAGGTCTTGGTATAAACCTCAAGAAGTCCAGACCAGTTCCAAGCACTTGTTTTGTGTTCCTGGGTGCAATGTTCAACACTGTAAAAATGGTGGTAAAACCAACACTGGAGAGGTTTGTCAAGACGAGAACGTCGGTGAAGACATTCGTCAGAAGGACCAAGGTAACGGCGAGGGAGTTGGCATTGCTCATTGGACTCTTGGACTCCAATGCCAGACTTGTACCCTTAGGCCACTGGCGGCCACTGGTTCAGAAGACAGCGGGGCAGCCGCGGAACAGATGGGTGGACATCATTCCGCTACGAGACCTCCCGAGGCAGAGCTGGTCGTGGTGGACGGCGAAGGGAAACCTTTAAGTTGGAGTGCCCATTCACGAGCCCGTTCCGGAGTTGCTCCTATTTTCAGACGCCGCCCTGTCAGGTTGGGGTGCTCACCTTGCCGGGGAAACTGCATCAGGCATTTGGAGCGAAGAAGAGAAGGTCCTGCACGTCAACGTCCTGGAGCTCAGAGCAGTTTGGAGAGCCCTCCTTGCCTGGAAGCTAAGGCTGAGGGGTCATGCAATGGGCATCATGCCACGGCTGTTGCGTATGTGAAGAAAGGTGCAGGCGCACATTCGAAATCTCTTATGGAAGAAGCCTCCAGCCTGTTTGAGATCTGCATGCGGTACGAAATCTCGCCGGTTCCTCGCCACATAGCAGGAAGTCTCAACGTGTGGGCGGAAGAGTTGTCCCGGGGTTCACAGGTGCTGTCTACGGAATGGATGTTGGACCCTCAGGGTTGGAAGCCCTGTTTCGTCAGTGGGGAACCCCGTAGGTGGATCTGTTTGCACTACAACAATCAGCTCTCATGTTTTGTGTCCTCGTTCCCGGATGGAGGGCCT
This sequence comes from Lithobius niger, assembly GCA_023313725.1. Lineage (NCBI taxonomy): Eukaryota > Metazoa > Arthropoda > Chilopoda > Lithobiomorpha > Lithobiidae > Lithobius > Lithobius niger. The sequence continues at coordinate 3,429 of JAHWFP010106947.1, forward strand.
GGGCAACGGACACACTGTCAATCAGCTGGGAAGGTCTAAATGCGTACCTTCTGTGGAAAATGATCAACAAGTTGAGAGTGGCCAAAGGGAAATTCATCCTAGTAGTCACCTGTTGGCCAGCGCCTCCATGGTTCCCAGAATTGATGGAGCTGGAAAAGACGGATCCATTCCTTTGCCAATCACCAGCATCGGGGGAGGACCCTGCACCAAAACCCTTCCATGCTGAATCTTCAAGGGTGGAAACTCTAAGGAAGAATTTGGTGAGGGAGGGATTTAAGACGGAAGTGGCATCCAGGATTACAAAGTGTTTGAGGGAGTCCTCGCAACGTAACTACAATGCCAAATGGAAAAAGTGGTTCGAGTGGTGTGTAAAGTCGGACTGCGACCCATGCAACCAGGACCTACGAATGCTGACAGCTTTCTTTGAAGAGCTTTTTGTCAAAGGTTGTCCCCAAGGGCTATCGTTCGTGTTGACATGCGTTGGGGATCCAAAGACTGTTTTCCAATGTGGTGGTTTCCAAACAGATGACAGCCTTTGAAAGTGGGAGACCAAGACAAACGAAATTGTTCCCCACATGGAATCTGCCGTTGGGGCTGCAAAGTCTAATGGGCGCCCCATATGAGCCAGCTAGAAATGCGTCTATTCTATCTCTATCCCAGAAGACTGTATTCCTAGTCGCTTTAGCCTCGGCAGCACGCCAAAGTGAGTTGGCAGCCTTCACCAGGGATGAGGGTCATATTAGTTTTGCCAAAGACTGGTCGGACTGGTCTGACTGGTCGGAGGTATTTTTGACGTTTTCGGCCCATGTCAGAGCAAAAAATTGCAAACCGGGAACGACATCAAAGCCTGTTCGAATTAAGGCTCTAAAAGAGTGTGGACAAACACGAAAAGAGCTATGCGGTGCGGTTCTACCTATCCAAAACAGAAAATAAGAAGGAGAACTGCAATTTCATAACAAGCCAACTCCACTGTTTTTTGATGTGGACTCAAACAGTGGTGAAATTATAGATAAGGGCGTGCCTAGGATCTGGGCCGTGATTAAAAGAGCATACTTGAACGGACAGGATCACGGGGATCTCCCCGCTATAGTTAGAGCACACGAGCTTCGCGCATTAGCCGCATCATGGGCGTTGGGATGAGGTGATCACAGTGTGCTCATGGAATAGCAGTACCACCTTCATCAAACTCTACCGGATGGGGTCACCCTTAGTGTAGACTGGGGACGCCCGGACGGAGGCACACACTGGTGAATGAACTATAGTGCTGACTCAGACTGAGGGAGTCACCTCGAGTGTAGACTAGGGACACCCAGTCAACTAAGCACGCCAGTGAAGTAACTGGAAGAGGAGACGAGACCAACTGTGTAGAAGTGGTAAGTTGACTTATTCCATGTTAAAACAGTAGTAGGCAAGCTCTCCCGGGTTCAGTGAGGTTTTTCCCCACCGCCTGAATGACAAATTCAGCATAATTACTGAAGTAAGTATTTGCAGGTAGTAAGAAACGATAATTTTAAAATGTAAAATTAGTTTTTACTAACCTAAATACTTACTTCAGTAAGAACCCGCCCGCCTCCCCGCATTCACTGAAAGGAGAGTTCAAAATGTGATAAGGGGAACAAACAAGATGGCGGCCTCCTGGTTGGGAGTAGCAGCGCCCCTGGCGGGAGAGGAGAGAAGGTTTGGATACAAGCTAAAAAAAGGGAGTTTTTTAGTTGATAAATGAGCAGTGATAGCGTAAAATGATGATTTTAAGCATAATTACTGAAGTAAGTATTTAGGTTAGTAAAAACTAATTTTACATTTTAAAATTATCGTTTTTCGACTGGGGCCTTCAGGCCATAATAAACATAGTTCTTAGGCATCGCGACCTGTACCTAGACTCTGCTTCCAACTTTCTTTCGGACGTTATTGGTCATCTACGCCTGCTTCCGGTGCACTCGTCTTCATGGCTTTTCGGCCGTCAACTTCTCTTTATTAGCTCCTTGACTGCAGAATAAGGTCAAACCTCCCCAGCTCCAAATCCGGTGGCTCAAGGATGCCCTTTGGGCAAGTCTAAACAGTACTGGTTTCATCAGGGCGTCTTTTGGGTTCCACATGGGTCAGAAAAAGAGTGGGGAAGGGCAACCCCAAGAGGTCTTTTCAAGGAGGTGCAGAGCAATATCAACAGGCTAGACAGGATGAGTTGTAGTATTACTAAAGTCGTGGCAGATATTCCTTTCGTAGGGGCAGAGGTGCCGGCGATCGATCCGTTCTTGTTCTTGACTCTTTTGTAACAGCCCTGATGCTCTTCATTAATAGGTAGGGGTTACACTACGGCATCAAGTGCAGAAATGGGTGGCCATCATGTCGGATGCCTTTGTTGTTTTAATCATCAAACACAACACGGCTATGTTCTCCTTTCGTCTCCTCTCCCTTCCTGACCTTGGGTCCACCACCTTGGCTGTAGGACCTTCCCCCTAACAAGCTTCTAAAGGCAGAAGTCATCAAGCTGCGCGAGAAAGGGGCCACATGTCTTTCCTCCGATAATACGGGCTTCTACAGCCATGCCCAGGCGATCCCCAAGAAGAATGGGGACATGCGTTTAATTTTCAGTCTTTGTAAACTCTTCTCGTTCCTGGACAGATAACCACTTCTAGATAGAGACACTTGCATCAGTTCAGGAATCCCTCCTTCAGGGAGAATTCACAGTGTCCATGGATTTCAAAGAAGTATATCTCCACATACCCCTTCATCCGTCTGTCTTCTACCTGTTTTGGTTTATCTCGGGAGGTCGTACTTCCCATTTCGAAGCGATACCCTTCAGGCGCCGCACGTGTACATGTCGATTCTGCGTCCATTGTTAAGTTATCTCTACCGCTGCAAGTTCCGCTCTCACACATACTTGGACGAATGGCTATTCCACAATTTTTACTCGGTGCAGCTCGGTTGCAATCGTTGGTTTTGCCTCCTTCTTTGCGTCACAATGACTGCGCATCAATGCTCGAAGTCGAGGTTCCAGCTGGCTCAATCATGCGTGGTTCTATGAGCCAAATTTGATCTACTTCCTGATTCGGCCATTCCTGAACAGGATCTTAAAACTAATCTTATCGTCAAATGGTCTCTACCAACTGACTTGGGTGTCTGCTAGGGACTTGGGGGCAGTCTTTGGACAGATGGACTGATCGGACAGATGGACTCTAGATAAATACTCAAGAGCCCTAAGGTGGGTTTCTCTCACAGTGTTGTGCCTGTGTGCCTTTCCACTCAATCTCATGCTTGGTTTTAATATGTTAGAGTCACAATTCCGAGAATTACGGAGAATATTACCGCTAAACTTCACAACGAAGACACTTTCAATGTCTTGCTAATTTTCAATGGCAAACTGCCATCTTCCTCAGGCACTTTTGACAAAAGTATCTGCCTCCTTACACCTGCATCGTCTTCTACGAATTCCCAACCGCCAACATCGTCTGCTACGAATTCGTAATTTCCGCTCCTCTCAGCCTCCCGTATTTCTTGGGCAGCGCGTTCACTAGCTCGTCAAGCTTCCACTGTCGGCCTAGCTGTTGTTTTAGGTTCCTTCCAATGATGTTTTCAACCCGGGGAAATGCAGGCCCTTGAATGTTCATCAATGACGCACCTCCAATTTCATGCACTCATATGGCTATCGATTCTAAGCATCTCAGATGCCTGTCATTCTTAGAATTTGAAGTCACCAGCGTCTCAGTTTTCTCCCATCCAATACTATGCTTAGACTCACTCCATGCAGTGAGCTGCGATGCCGTTGTCTTCCTTCCTGTTTCTTACATTGGCCATGTGTTGCCCCATTCTCGTCCTGACTCCTTTCCTTGTCTCTCCTATATATACAGCATCGCAGTCTCCGCATGGTATCTTTGTAAACGCCTTCACGAACATTCTTCACTCCTCCCATCACTTCTTCATCCTTCAGTTTTTGTGTCTTCTTCAGCATTCTTCTTCCTTCATTTTCCCTCTTCTTCCTCATCCTTCCTTTCGTCAGTTTTTTGATGTTATCCGTGTTTTTAAGGTAAGTAGTAAAGGCGCACTTGTCCAACACCCGCTTTATTGGTTCACTAACTCCTTCAAGATGTGTGAGAACCACTTTCGGCCCTCTCTCTCCTTCCTCCTTCTGTGTTTCTCTCTTATTCCTTTTCTCACTGACCACTTTCTTTCGTATTTCATTTAAAAGTCCGCCTGGGTACCCTAGTTTTAAAAACCTTTCTTTCGTCTCTTCCATGTGCCAATCTTCGGTCACTCTGTCACTCGAATTCCTTGCCACCCTTCTGAACTCGTTCTTTGCAATCACCTTCAATTGTGCCTTTGGGTGCCCCGATCTATAATCAATCCCTCTTTCCGTCGACATTGGCTTCCTATACGGTTCGCATTCAATTCTTCCTTCGTCACTCCTCTTCAACATCACGTCCAAAAATGCCAGCTTCCCGTCCTTTTCTTCTTCCAGCGTGAACTCAATTCCTTCTCTCCAGGTATTAATCCTCTGCAAAAGTCTTTCCAAGTCCCTCCTCTTCATCACTGCCAACACATCATCCACGAACCGTTTCCAGATCCTTACACGCAATCCTGATTTTAAAACCATTTCATCCACATGTTGCATTACTAGCTCAGCCATTATTGGAGAACTAGAGTATCCCATCGGCGCTCCTCTAGTTTGCCAATAGATGTTTCCGGCAAATTCAATGTAGATATGTGACAGCAAAACCTTCAGCAACGCACGATCTTTCTTAAAATCTTTCCTTGGGACCTCCCACCTCCGTCTCGACAATGCCAACATTTCAAGAATCAGTCTATGTGACAGACTAGGAAATGTGGCCTACCAAATCAAACAACGCAAGAATTTCATCCTCATCCAGTCTCACGTCCCGCACCTCTTCAAGCAACTCTTCAGTCTTTTTCAACCTACTGTCACCTCGCACATACTTCTGTAGTCGCTTTGCCACCTCCCAGTCCAACTCTTGGGCCATCCCTCCTTTTGCTGATAACTCTCAATGGGGCTCCTTCTTTATGTGTCTTTATTTGGGCGAAAACTGAAGGCAGTTTTTGGGGCATCTTCGGCAGCAGTTTTTGCATCTCCTCTTTCGACAGGAGGCCTTCCTTCATAAGCCTTTCAATCCCAAATTTCAGGTTTATAACAGGCCCATTTCCCTGATCCCCTTCTTTCTTCTCGTACATTCCTGATTCTTCCAATTCCCTTTTTAATTCTCTCATCATGATCTTCCTTATCTAACACTACAGTCTTATTTGCTTTATCAGCCCTGCACACCACAATTTCACTATTCATTCTTAGCCTCCTAATTGCTTCAGCTTGCCTTACACTAATATTGGGTTTGACTCTTGGTGGTTTTTTTCACCAACAGATGTTGAATTTGGAGTCTCACTTCTGGTGCCCAGGTATAACCACGCAATATTTCTTCCACATCACACAGCAGCCACCAGGTTAGCTCTAACATTCAAATCTACTTTTTTTCCCACCGGAATGAATTTCCAATCCAAATTCAAAACACTCAGTTCATCTTCATCCAGTTCCACTTTCGACAGATTTTCAACAAATGGAAAGTCCTTTTTATGGAAGACAACGGCATCGCAGCTCACTGCATGGAGTCTAAGCATAGTATTGGATGGGAGAAAGCTGAGACGCTGGTGACTTCAAATTCTAAGAATGACAGGCATCTGAGATACTTAGAATCGATAGCCATACGATTGCATGAAATTGGAGATGCGTCATTGATGAACATTCAAGGGCCTGCATTTCCCCGGGTTGAAAACATGATTGGAGGGGACCTAAAACAACAGCTAGGCCGACAGTGGAAGCTTAACGAGCTAGTGAACGCGCTGCCCAAGAAATACGGGAGGCTGCGAGGAGCGGAAGTTACGAATTCGTAGCAGACGATGTTGGCGGTTGGGAATTCATAGCAGACGATGTAGGTGTTAGGAGGCCGATACTTTTGTCAAAAGTGCCTGAGGAAGATGGCAGTTTGCCATTGAAAATTAGCAAGACATTGAAAGTGTCTTCGTTGTGAAGTTTAGCGGTAATATTCTCCATAATTCTTGGAATTGTGACTCTGATTTGACGAACTTTCACAGTAATATGACGAGCGTTGTTTTCACCGGTTTTAATATGATACGCTGCAATGGCGCTCTAGTTTTGCCACTGGTAGCTGTTGCTTGCATGTGCTCACTGACCCTTGTGCAAATTCTTCGTTTTGTCTCTGCAATGTATCCATTGGGGCATCTACCTCAGGGCACCCAATAGACAGCCACTGAGATTTTGGGAAGCGGTTATTGATCTTTCTCATTCATCTGGCTAACAATATGGCGCTCACTTCCCTCTCGGGGCAGACCTACGAATTCAGAGCTACTGAGGCCTTGGCTGAAAGCTTCTCTTGGGCTCGAGTATGGTAGCTGTGACTAACTAAACTGGGCAGGACTCGACTTAGTGCCGGTGAAGGGCTCGGCTCCTGGTACAGTGGGCGAGGTGTCAGTGGCTTACCTTCAGTATTGAAAGATTAGGGCATGCTTTTCTTCATCAGCATTTGCTTAAGATTCGGCGGATTCCGGAACCAGCACTCGATGTCTAGGTTCCTAAGAGCTTCACGTGCGAGTTCTCATGTTCGGGGTACATACTTCATGTGGTTTGTTAACCTTTGGACTTGGAGGCTTGTCTAGCTCTTCAAGAAGGTCTCGCCATCTCATAACTTTCTTGATGGTGGCATTGATCTTTTTTGCCTGGTATCCCAGGAAGAGATACTTTTCTTTTGTCCCTATCTTGTAACGCAGTTTCATCAGATTCTACTCGTAGAACTTGGATTCTCTTGTGAGAACAAGTTCTCTAGTAGAAAATGCATTTTTCTATTCCTCTTTCGAAGAATTCCCTACCAGTCACCCCTTCCATCAGCCAGCTTTTGATGCGGAGCATCTTCCCTTGAAGAATGGCTAATGACTGAGACTTGGGGTGTCTGGACCTTTGGCGTATTAAACAGTCGTGGTAACCATTGAACCACCCAGACCCCATCCTGATCTTATAGTCAAGAATGAGCGTGAAGACTTACCTGTTCTACGTGGTTGGCTTCCAAATCTTTGTTTTGAGTTAGAAAGCGAGTTTCAAAATGTTAATAAGAGAATTAATAAGACAACTAGCATGTTGTCTGTCCGATAACAAGTATGAAATTTTGGATTTTGTTAGGTTTTGCTCCCTTACCGCGAAGAAACTATTTAGCAAAAGCTCGAGAGAAAAAACAGTCAAAAGCGATGACCTAATTAGCATATTACAAAAAAAAATTAAGCTAACAACATAGGCTCATAGCTTTAATCTTAGCATGTGGTCAGTTGAATAAAATTTAAAAAATAGAATGCTTGGTTGGCTGGTGCTTAAATTCCAACCTCGGCCGTAAACCAAGCAACTTTATTTGCATTGCCTTACCAATTTGTATGCAGTTATTTACCGGTATAATTGCCAGTTCATAATTTTGTAAAACTGACTGTTTCCCACAAGCGCTAATTCAGATTCTTTTCAGATGGTGTTTATGCGTCTCGAATCCGAGCCAAAAGATTAAAAAAGATCTTGCGTTGCTGCTACAGAGCTAGAACGACCCAAGTAGTTGAAGTTGGGGAACATGATAGACACCCATTGCCCACTGATGATGAGGACGGTAAGATTAATTTGAAGTCAGATTTAAACTTAATAGTATGTTCTTATCATTTTCATTCAGTGTAATGCCTATTAATTCTTATCAATACTGCTTGAGTTTACAGAGAAGTCATTGTCTACCATTTAAACAATTAGTTAAAAGTGTTCCTTACTGTGCGCTGCAAAACTAACTCATGGTTGTCAGCAGTTTGTCATTTATTTTTGCTTTTGCATGCAGTTGTTGCAACCAAGTTAATTCGCCATGAATTTGCCTCTGTATTCCTCTGTCTTTTGCATTGCAGGCGTATATTAATTTGTAATGCCAGGAGTACATGAAGGAGTAACGGGGCTCTTAACCTATTTAATGTAAAGCGGCGTATGACTCAATCTTGTACAGTAAAACGTTTTTAATACGAACTTTAAGGGGACTGCTAAAAATGTTTTGTTTAGCCATAGTTCTTATTAAACGGACGAGAGAAATTGGACTACACAGGGTTCGTACACGGCCTTGAATTCCGTGAAAAGCCTTAAATTTCAAAACCAAAACTTTGTTAGCGTACTATGTTTGATGAAATACGGTCAATTTATGTTAAATTCATAAATAAATAAAAAATAGTTCGTCAGCCTAATGCTTATCTCTGTTAACGACACGACGTGCCTTCGTTAGTATTCACATATAAGTGTGGTATTGGAAAGGCAACTTGTGCCGCGATGGGGGCAAAATAAATAACTTTTAAATGGATGTTTTTCCAATTATAGAGTATAGGCTAGCAAAAAGATTGAATTTATTTCAAGGTAATTTTTAACAGTTTAGTGTGCAAAACGGTCTTGAAATTGGCTTGGAGTTGGCCTTGAAAATGGTTTCGTCTCTGGTGTACGAACCCTGACTACAGCTCTAAAATAATATAGCCTAATGGTATATTGCATCCCCTTTTCATTCGTCCGTAACCTTTGCGCTTGCTCAAACGGGTGAAACTCTTATCACTTCCCAAGGCTGAAATTATGAATATGTGTTAGTTTTATCTGTACATTCGTATTAACAGAATTCATTTTAGCCATGTGTATTTAGAGCTGACTGAATAGCTGATCAGCCAAAATCTTGATAAAAGTTCTAATTAAGCGGGAATTCTTGTTATCCGAGTTCTTATTAAAGAGCATATTCTGTAACTCGCTTGTCCTTTTAAATTGCACCCAATAGGGTGAAATAAAATTTTACCATAGCTTCAACTCGATCTTGTGCTTGGCGCATTCAAAATATAAACAGATAGAATCACAGCAATCTAACCAGACATTCTATGATAACAAACTGTCATTTTTGGGAAAATTAAAGGTTACTCTGTAGGCAACAATACCACAGTTTTAACACAGCACCAAAAGTCAAAATTTTACATAAAAACTCCTACGAATTTTACCAGTTGTTACTAATTGCCTTATTCAGGCAATTTGAAACAATGCTAATCCGTGTGGCAAATTTAAAGGTTATGCTGTAGCAAAGAAAGGAAAACAAAGCTTTGTTATTGGTGATAAGTGAAGGTTTTCAGCATTAAATTAAAAAAAATTGTTTCTTATTCTAACAATTTTCGAAACAATTTGAAACAATGGAAGTTGTTTCGTAATGACTTGTGCACAACTCAACGGATTGGAATTAACACAAAATTTGAAATTTGGGCTTTCGTCAAGCTTTCACAAACACCTAAACTTTTAAAAAGGCCAAAATAGCTCGTAATTTTTTTTTAATCGTGGAATTGTGGAAAATCACTACTTCTGTTTGCATGCAGGATGTTTTCAGGCTTAGCCATCGTTACGAGCCAGTACAGACTTTTTGGAAACTTTTATTAGTTTGGTCCGTTTTTTATGTCGAAAGTGTTATGCTGTAACGGCGTCTTATAACAGTTCAACACTACTAATTCCCAATAGTATGCTTTACGTGCTTGTGGTAATGCTGTATTGCTTTTTGTAGTATGTTTTGCTTATATCTATCCCTGTGTTCTATCGTGTGAAGTAATGGAAAATCTTTCTTCCCTTTGGAATTGCAGCTGCGGAGACTACTCGCTTAAAAGCAGGAGGAGGTATAGTACTTTACTAGTTTTCTGTTAAGTTACTTTTAATTACTATTGACAGGAACAGGAAAGCAGCTACATTTAGATTGGGAAATATTCATAAAACATAAGTGCCGTAAATCGCCTATTAAAGCAAACTGGTACAGGTTGCAGGTACCATGTTCCTAATTACATTCTTGTTAAAGAGTATAATCTATATGACAGGGGACTAGTCCAATTTTCTTTTCACACTGCCTGGATATACACATTTGGTGTCAGGGTCCCGCGACCAGGAACAGGTCATTTGAGGAAAATCCTATACGCAAATGCAAACTCTGCTGGCCAAGTCCACTTGCACAGTCATACAAGGGAGGGATAAAGAGAAAAATATTTTGTTGTGCTTTGCAACCAGTTAATCTTAGGAAGGTGCACCGGAATAAATATATGTAAAACTGAATAAAAGGATTTCCATTTTTAAAAAATAAACTAGACGTTTATTAAAAACTTTTAAAACGTACTGTGGCTGTAAGAAATACGTCGGGCATTAGTGTGATATTATTATTATTATTATTATTTCATCTTAGCTCGTATTTTTTGCAGGAAGCGCAAAGTTTCTGTGAGACACTTTGCACATCGTTCACTTTTTGCTGGGGAATGCAAACTTGTAAACTAACAGTTTTCACTATTTTTCAGATATTACTGATCTTCCTTCAGTTCAATACAAGCCTGTGGCGGGTCCTCGGCTCCTCTTTCAGCAGTTCACCGCTTTGATAGTGAAACGTTACTATCACTCAGTTCGTAATAAGAAGGGATTATTTTGTGAGGTTGGTGGATAATTATTTAGTTAATTTATTTCCGTGCGATGTGTGCAGTGGTGGACTGACCAGGGAGGATAGGGAAGGAAATCCTCTTGTCCTCTGAGCTTATGTGGCTCTTATTACAGATTTTTTTTACCCAAAACGTAAAAATTTTGCAGAACTTTTTTTAAGTCTAGTTTACCTAATTTTTCAATATTCGTATTTGTTTGAAAGGGCAATTTCACCCATTCTTAGGTGGAAAATACGATCCTTTGATTTTCTTTTGTTAACGAACGCTATAAGAAATATGTGTTGCACACAACATCTTAACAATTACGGACATACTAATTACCATGTATTTAGAAAAATTCTTCTCTTTTATGTACACAGATAATGCTTGACTTCGCAGCTACACCAACTGACGGCACACATTAGCCAATTTTTATCTCGCTTGTTTCTCGGGTGTCTTCCTAAAATACGAACACGTACATTTGACTCCTCAAGTAGTAGATTCCTTGTGGGGTCAATGTATGTTTTTTTTTTTAGGATGAAGACTTAGAAGCACTATTACAATCTAAAAATCAGTGGCTGAAGCCTGAAAGTTTGTCGTTAGGTGGCGAAGATGTGAAGACAAATAAAGCATTTTTCTAAAAATATGGAAATCTTTGGTTAATTTTAAGTAAACCGGGTACAATTCCCCTTTAAACACAGATTCAAGAACTGGGACGGTTTCAAGTATCAAGTACGGATCTCAAGTACGGTTTCAAGTATCACGTTTGCTAACATCACATTTCACAGGGTGCCACGTAATTCCATCTAAGAGATTCATGTTGTCTTATTCCACAGTGCTCAAATGCAACGACAATGGACTCTCCTTGAGCGAGTATCCCTTGTGCGTTTTAACAATGCCAGTCCGTCCCTGACCGTGTACCATACTTAAAACATCTTTTATTTAAACTATAATTTTCCTTTCTGTTTTCGCAGATAGTTTTACCGGCCGTCTTCGTTTGCATGGCCCTGCTTTTCACTCTAATTACGCCGCCGGTCGGCAACAAACCCCCATTAGAGTTGACGCCATGGCTTTATGGCCCTCCAAATTATGTGTTTTTCTCGTGAGTATTATCTTATTTTCTTCTAGTGATGCATGGTACGAAGCGTTGAAAAAGAATTTCTCGTTTGGTGCTGGTGTCTCTATCCAAAATAACAAAGGCTGCACCGATACCGATACTGGATCGGATCGGGTGGCGATATTTGCATATTGGTATCAGTTCGGTATCAGCAACTTTCGCAGAAATATCGATAACTCTGGAACTGTTCGAGATTACGGCAGGGGGTTCGCGGCGTGTTGCTCAGGAAATCACTAGTTTTTTTCCTGGCTATGTTTTAAGTGTGGGTTACTTTTTAAACATTTTTTTATTTTAATAATTATTGGACTTTTGCAGAAAACTACACCATTGATGAAAAATTAGGGATACAATTTTGGATATCGGAATTGGTACCGGCAAAATTTGTTGAAACCAGTCCGATATCGGCATCGGATCGGTAAAGTTGGTATCGGTGCAGCCTTAAAAATAACTCTTGAACCCGATTGTCGGATTCATTTCAAATTCTCTAGTGGTCGACCGAAACTGAAACCAGTGCTGAAACCGGTGATTCGATTTCGGCCGAAACCAAAACCACTACTGAAACCAGAACCAGAACCTAACCTGAGTAATATAAATTTGATAATTAGATAAAAACCAAGGATAAAATCGTAAAATCATGAGTGTATGGTTTTTCGTAGATATAGTCTAGACCGGGAGACACAGGCTGGTTACCCATTTTCCATCCCTAGGCCGAACAATTCCATGCGTGCCTTCCCACAAGTCCCAATTCCACCCATCCTCCACTCCCACAAAAAAAAGTATTTCAGGATTTAAAAAAGAAACTTGTCAATTGAGTGAAATGACTTCAGGACTATCATTTGCATTTTTTTTTGGTCACTAGTCTTTTATTTTCAAAGCGAGGGAAGTGGGAAGTGAGGAAAGTGGTGTAGCGATCGATTGGAGCATTCAGGATGGTGTACTGTTTAATCAAACATTTGCTGATTTGGGGCGTGTAGCTTTGCCGTATGCAGTGCTATTTCTCATCCCACGGCCTTCTGTCCTCTGCTGCCTGCTCCACCTTCGGTGCCCTTTGGAAACAGTTAAAAAAATCCTAGGCAGCCTAGAACAGGAACCTTCAACAGCTGACTTCACAAACAATTCAGATGTGCTTGGGCATCCAAGGGTATTTTTTAACGGAGTTGAAGTCTGCTCATGTTTTTTGGATGAAAATAAACAGTTTTATCATATACTTCTGTTCGTGTTGTTTCATACCCTTGCTTAGAGTTTCGGTTGAAACCGAAACTATGCTCCAACTTCATGAAATAATTTTTTCGGTTTCAGTGCCGAAAACGAAACCGAAATTCCCTTGACCTCTATTCTCCACATGCATTCTAATTCCCTATTTGTGGTTCTTAAGGTGTTCAACCAATAAAGTGGGCTGGGGGTTTTGAAGATTTTGACAGTCTCCTATCAAAACTAATCCTAACGCAGTGTTAGTCCAACTTTAATCGTATAAATTGTTATTCAGGGAATTCGAATTAATCTAATTTGTAACTCATTTCTGATTTTGTATAATGTGTCGTATAGAAGTGGTGTGCAATTTTGTACAAAGCCTGAGTGAAATGTGTTGCCTGTTTTAATGTTATTTGCTGACTGGTAATGGGGTCAGTGCTGCAGTGTCAACGCTTTGGCTTGCAATGCCAGTCAAGTATTTTTTTTACTATTTTGCCAAAAAATAATAGTTTGTGACATTCCTTATAAGCGGTAGCGTGCACAGACCTCCGAGAGGGCAGAAGCAACTTTTATTAAAAGTGCACAGTTAGATTTAGTGGACATTTTTTCTGAAGGCATTATTTTTTGCTCAATTTTTTACCCTTTCTGCACCTTTCATAGCCTTTATTTCATGGCATTTTTAGGCCTTTTGGGGCCCTTTTCAGGCACTGCCACATCAGCAAATGTCGGCAAATCTGGGCTTTTTTTTTTCAAAAAAAAAACATTTTTCAAGCTCGTGTGCACGCCACTGCTTATAATACTGCTTTTTGTAGAGTTTTTAGATTTAACAACTTTTGTTGGGTGTTGTTGTATGTGTGTATTCTTGTATGCCGTTAGTCTAGGCTATTGCTGACGGTTTTGTTAGTTTTAAAACATTTGTTAAAGTGTTTTGTGGCATGTGAAAAGATCCTGGGCTTTCCGCTTGGATTTTTCCAGCTTAATTGCCTCGCTATCGCCGTGGGGCAGATAACCTAGTTTGGGTTCGTGCTCCCTAAAAACAACCAACAACAAAATGTTAAACTGTTAAAATGGGTTAGAATATTAAGATGTTAAAGTGGCTTGCATCACAAGGTTTGGTTGCAACCATCAAGACTCAACCCATGACAGAGGTGCTGCAGACCAAGACTGGAATAAATGTAAGGTCAATCCAGATCTATGGCTCGTCCTTGCACGCTGAGGTGAGTCCCTAAGTCCTCATAGATTTGCATCATCGGCTTGGAATCGAACCTGAGCTGCTCACATAGCAAACGAGCATTCTGCCACTGTTCGACCAATACCACTTAATTATTTTTTCGAGAGCCTTCGAATAGTGCCAATCTTGAAGTAAACCACTTGGTTAGGTCACCAAGCTTACTCATGAACTCCTAAAAGTAGATTGCAAAGCCAGAAAGTTTAACTAGGGCTGTCATCAGTTCCATTGTCGACATAATGGAGCAGGCTCCGCTTTCTTTGCTGTTTGGCTGTCAATCGGGTCGGATCGGATTTGCCATGTAATTTCTAAACAATAAGAGACAGCTGTTTGGGGTTTGGGCCATTGGAAAGAGGGTGAAAATACCGTGAAAATGGTGTATTCAAACGTCCAAATCGGTCAACGAAAAGTGAAAATATCTTGAATTTGGTTTATTACTGCCTAATGCCGCCTGTTTATCATCAACAATCAATCTTTTAACAATCGGATGCTTGAACAATTAGGAACGGCTTCGCGTCTCGTTGTTTTGATTTTGGCTCTTGATATTGGTCCATTTTGTCACCCTGATGGTTCCTCAACCCCATGTCCTATTCCGGATTTTTCTTTTGATAAACCTTGTCCGGACTCCCGTGCTACTGCATGCAACGTTTGGTTTGGGTAGTCCTTATGGTTTTCGCATGTTGCGCGGTCTAAGATTACATTGGAGTGTCTTCATAGCAGAGCTACGATCGAATCAGTAATATTCATCTCTTTATTTTCTGTTTATTTATCTTAAATTTTTATCGTTTTTTTTTCTAAGACATTAGTATGCAACAATAGTATCAAGCACAATTTCCTACCGATGAATGAATGTATGAATTTCATTCTACGTTTGTACAAATGTAAGGTGAAACAGGTGGTTCAATGATGAGAGATTATTATCAGCAGAATCATCAGAATATTGTACAGTAATCTCTCTAGCGATATCTCTAGTGATAAGAGAGAGCTAGTGAAAATGGCTTACCGTCTTATTGCAGCTTGCATTAATCGTTATTCCTTAAATCGTTATCGTTAAAGAAAGTCTTTAGGGATAAAAATGTCAACTCACTCAACTGTTTTTGATGAACGTCGGCGAATTTTCAATCCAAATCGTGGATCTTCGTCAGGCCAAAAAAATATTTACATTATTTACACGACATCTGGAACACACACTTTGACTACATCTAAGCTTCTTCGTTTCTGCAGTGTTCGTTTGATTTTGAATTTTGAAGTTTTATTGCTTTATTGCCCCTGTTGTGATTGGGCCAGTTTTGGGGTCAGTTTTGGTGCTTCGTGCTGCTACAGTTTTGTGGGTGATGGGAAGGAGAGCTTTGATTTGGCC
>JAHWFP010106948.1:0-10309 GCA_023313725.1 Lithobius niger
TCCATGATTATTGATAAATTCCGTGTGTTTCTTTCCGTGCTGTGGTGCAGCAACTACAGAAGACGACCAAAATAAGCAGCCTTCTGACGAATTAGTGCACAGGGCCGGCCAACCAGAGCCGGCCAGGTAGTCTGTGGAGAAGGCCATACCATGACAACTCTGTAGGCTTTTACATTTTTCTATAGCCTTATGGTTACGACACTGTAGTTCGCTGCTACGTCATACAGTGATGGTTCCCATCGGACAGACTGGTTTCTGCTAGGAGGAAGGTCCCAACTAAATGACATCAATGTCAACGAGGTTAACTACCGTTTCTACCACGTCCAGCGTTCATAGTTGCCACGGTATGGCCGTCGTCATCTCCGGGCAATTGCAGTATTCGTTCAGATCGCAAAGAGAAACTTCATTAACAATTTATTGGCAATCCAAAATGAGTAAATAGAATTGTATGGATGTATATACGTTAGTATTCCAGCTTCCAGTTTTTTTTTGGGAGGGGGGGGGGATCAGTTAAATCCAGTATCTTGTTTCTGCAGCAGAGCTAGCACCTATTTTGTTGATGCATGGATGCATCTAGCACCGCAGGAAACGCGTAAAAGATATGTATCACTGCAAATTACAGCTAAATTGCAGCCAAAAGAAAGTCATTTAGCGACTTGCTTTAGCACTGCTACGAAAAGAAACGCACGGATTGTCAACATCAAGTGCTGCTATTTAGCCACCCATAAAATTCTGGTTCTACTCCACAATTGCCTATGATGCCAACTCATACGTTAGCGTTTCGTCGGGTTCATACCGTATATCATTTTACGGCTATTTTACATAAAATAGCCATAAAATGGTATACGGTATAATCTCGACGAAACGCTAACCTAGGAATTGACATTATAGGCAATTGAGGAGAAAACCAGAATGCTACTTGTGTTTTTTTTTTTAAACTTACCACTATGGTTTACACAGATCGCCTGTGGTTGTTTCCCGATTTTCGGTAGGTGTGGCCTAAACGTTGAATACGACAGGCAATTTTGCTTCTTGGAATGCTCCCCCTTTTCATCCTCTACCTCCCCTCTCCCATCCTCCTTTCCTCCCATTCTCTCCAAAAAAAAAGTACCTTGTTGTAGATTCAGTTAATGCGTAATCAAAGGCTTAATGGTAACAGACACGTTGGCCCCCCCAACCTCAGCCTACCAATCTCTTTATTTTAGTGTTGCTAAATTATTTATGTACTTTCATGGTGTCAATATTTGGCATTAACCTTAAACTGTGCTTGTTCATGTTGAGCAGTTCTTTAGTATTTTAGTGTCTTGATCGTGTATCTTGATCGCTGCTTGTGTTTCATTGCTCTGCCTTGTTTTGTGGATGTGGATGTGGATGTGTCTTGTTTTTCTAATGTTTTAAGAGAACTAAATTACATTTAGACTTCATCTTTGGAGCTGACAACAGCCTCTTTTGAATTCTTCCTTCCAATGCGATTCTAGCTTAAAGTCTTACTAAAGCCTAATTGGACTCTTTTGTTTTGGGATCATGATTTGAGCCTATTGCCAATTGCCTTTTCCGTATTTGGGTTTTTTTACAACTTAGCAATCTCTGGTATTTATCAAGGTGTCTTTTGGGTAAGTATTTAGCTTGAACCTAAAACTAATCGGCTTGTGAGCCGCTACAAGTCGCTACAAATTACAAGTCTTTACAAGTCTCATCTAGGACTCATCGGGTTGTACCGACCATACGCCCTTTTGTCCACCTTGACCTTATCAGGCCACTGTTACAAGCAGTCAGGAGTGCAACCTGTTGAGAATGGAGATCTAGAGTAGTTGTAAAGAAGATACGTTAGAGACTAATGTGCGAATTTCATTAAACAAATTTACAGTATAAGTTGTCTCGTGCATTTAGTCACGTTTCGATAGGGGTGACCAGGGTAGAATACATATAGGTAGTGTCACTCTTTCTCTGACAACGCTATACATTTAGATGAAACGTACCTGCTTTCAACGATTGACCACCAGAGGGCGCTGTCGTCAAGTAACAGGAAGCGCAAAGCATCATGGGGATCACTAAATAAAATTGATCACAATAAGAAAACAAAAAAATTAATCACTTAAACACTATCATATGTCAGTAGGACATCAAAATAATTTTAAGATAGATCAGAACTGTCTTTTTTAAATCCAACTGAATCGAACATTAAACGTTGAAACGGGCTGTAGTTACGAGTGGCGCTATGGTTTAGTGTTTCGAGAAGCGTGTTGAACGACCGTTCAGGCTGAAGCGGGCTGAAGCTTCTTCCGTGGTTCACGTTTCTTGTAACGAACTGAATACGTTTTGAATCGAACACATAACAAGTTCTTGAACTCTCGCACGATTATTTCGTCAATTTCCGAAGGTAATGTCGCTACTGCCGTGGTTACCATGGTTACAAGTTATTTCAAGTTTTGCCTCCTATGATAACCTGACAAGTGCTGCCTTCTGGTGCTGTTGATGGAAGCAGGTATTATTTTATTCTTTGTTTTCAAAAAAAGCGTTACTACCTACTTATCTACCCTGGGGGTGACACAGGTTTTGGTTTGGTTTCTTTCTCTCGTTTAGCTATTTTCGTTAGCCAGTCCGCGAGTCAAAAGTTTGGTATTCGAAAGTCAGGTGACTGCTGAGTAATGTAAGCTGACTGCTACATAACAAAACAATGGAGTTCTAGCACAAAACTCTCCGGCGCCATCTTGGACTAGAACAGCGTTGTCTTGTTATTAAAGGACTCACCTCCCTGTAATGGGCATAACTATTGGGGAGCGCGCACCTTTCACAGCGTTACACCCTACTTAACTTGACTCCGCTAAGGTCTGTTACGGCATATATGGTAGACAAGTTAAAACTAATAAGCCAGTTTAAAAATTCATTTTCATTAAAATTTTTGCAGCATAATATTACGACAGACCTAGTTCAAACAAGCAGCATCAATTCAATCTTGTTACATTATAAACCAAAGTCTCATAGCAGAAATGAAGCAACCGCAACGACCCCCGGAAGGGGAACAATGAAAACGTGCGAGTGTGTCAATTCTTTGGCATGAAGCTGAAACTGGGACGTTGTTGCCCTGAAAAGAAGTTAAAATTGGCACATTGTTGCCTCGACTAACAATTTGCTCTGCGCGGTCATCGCAAAGGCATGTCTTAAATGACGTCATGTACGAAGGACAGTTATTTTTCGTACGCTACTGGGAGTGGGGAGGGGCCTGAACGGGGAATGCCCGTTGGTGGGGCAGTGCTTATGTCACAGCCACTATTTGATTACGATATTGCTTTGCGGAGGGAGAGAATTGACGGAAAGGGGGAGTATTACACAAAGAAAAATTGACTGTTGCAGTGAACGATCAGGCAGCACCGAGCAAATACTGGGAAACAACCACGGGTCAAACAAATCCCCGGGCGGAGCCGGGTACGATGCTAGTTGAATATAATTTAACCTCTGCGATTACCTGGAAATATCTGGGGGGGGGGGACCCCAGAGTAAGGTTTCTACCTCGCGATCAGACGGTTAATAAGAAAAACTTTGAGATACAACTTTTATTTACGTTGGTTTCGCTTGCTTTCGTCCATTGTTGTAGTCTGTAGAAATACAACAACGGACGAACGCAAATAGAAAGTAGACGAAAGCAAAAATAAAAAAGGATGAAACCAACGTAAAAAATCTGTAAGTAAACAGCCTTGCACAAACCCCTTTCAGTTCCAATATTGTCATGTAACGGCGGTTACGCAGCGACCAGACTATTTACGGAATCGATGCAAAGCTACAGTGCTTGCTGCAGGGTCGCTTGTGTGTTGGATCGAAACAATACATACCGTACCCATCCTCCATGTTGAGGCGAGTTAGTCACGGAAAATGGCGTGTTGATGATGACATCATTATTTCGATTGATCATGGCGAGTTGATGAGGGAGGTGAGTTGGGGGAAGCAGAGCCAAGTACTGTTTTCACAGCCTGCCAGAGAGAGTTATATTTATGTCGCGACACTGCGTGGCCCTCGTGACATGTCGTCAGTATAAAAACAAAATATGGGAAGGGGGAGAGAGGTGGGTGTGGGTTGTTGGGGAACGGGGGGGGGGGGAGTTGGAGACGTGGCGTGGAGTTAAGTCACGTTTCGGTTAGATGTCTGGGGAGCCTGTTGTCGCCCTACCCCCACCCCCTCAACGTTTCGAGGGTTGTATTATTATTGCTGGTGTTGAAATATCGATGACTTTGGTAAGGCGGTGGGTAGGCGAGGGGGTGATGGATTCGAAGGGGACACTATCCTGGGTATAAAGGCAGATGAGACACGTACATGAATAAAGGTGACCTGATAATACTACGATTGTATTTCTCATGTGCCAGATGTCTCGCGTAAGAGCCTGACCTCAGCAACAGGGTATTTTCAGGAAAACGGCCATGAGAGGCCTCGTGCTCGTGTCTATTGTGGCATGTAAAAGATTCTGGAAATTTTCGATTGGAATTACGTAGTGAAATTGTCCCTTTCTCTTCCTGGCACCTTATTGGCTACGGCTGGGAATGCGACAAATCTATTCCGTAAAAGGTGGCTGTAGTGGCATTTGTGTGTGTGACAACGTGGTGCCCTGACTGTGTTTTGAAGGAAAATATTTTTATTACATACATAATTCATTTGCCGCTGGAAACAAAGGGCAAAGAGGGGGTCCGGAACAGACCATTAACGACTCGTCCAGTCTGCAAAGGATAGGTCAATAAAATCCAGCACAGTAATCGGGTCGCAAAAGGAAGGCCCTAAGAGAAAGTTTGTCAAGTAATCTTCTAAAAGCGGACTGTGACGGGGCCGAAACAGCCTCCTCAGTCAACGAAGTCCAAGCCGGGATAACCCGGACGCAGAAAAAAAGTATTTTCTGCAGTTAAGTTTAAATTTCGGGATTACTAATGTCAATGATTGGCCCCTGGTAAGTGATGAAGTATTGATATCAAAAAACGGGAAAGGGAATGGTAATAAATTATGTTTTATTTTGTAAGTAAGAATAAGATCGTATTTTAATCTACTTAATTCGGGGGATTCGGATTTAAGAGATTTCGCGTAGTTGGCAGTATTGTAAGCTGCACTTACTTGGCAAGTAGAAGTAGTCAGAGCGGTCTAATGGAAATAAAAACAGCTAGTGACTTGGTTTATTTTCGGATTCGTTTAAACTTAAAAATGCCAAACTTCGGCAACGCATCTTACCAACCGCCGTTTGAAATCATGTCGACTTCATCGTAGCTTGCTGCTGTAGGAAACGTCTCTCCCTCTTCGCTCATTAAAAAGTTGTACCGATTCTCTATCTTCGCCAGCATCTCACAGGAACACGAGTTTTCGTTATTTACAAAGGTTTGACTGAATGTAACAAACCCTTTTCACACCAGAATGCGAACATTCAGAATAATACAAGCAAGTACCTTCAAAATAGTCCGTTAAGAAAACATTCGGAAAATCTTATTTGATGACATATATGCGAACCTGTCATTCGTAAAATTCAAGTAACGGTGCAGCTCTTGGAATTCTTGTCGAGAGTGCTCTTTAAGTTTCATTGTCATGCTGATTTTGTCATTGGCACAGTTATGAAAAAAGGCTCCCTACATCTTGAAGTTTTTTTATTATTATTTACTCGCTTACTTGCTTCGGATTCTGTACACCACCTTCCTCAGGCCAATTCTTGAACATTGTTCCCAAGTCAGTAGACTTAAATTGCCATTCTTCTTTTCTTGTACCCATGGTTGATTTTTACAAACTATTCCTTTGTTACGAATATTGATTGTTTTAAGTGTAAGATAACTGATACGTGGCGGTAGTTGTGTTCTTCCACTTGTGTGGTATCCTGGTATTGTTGTGGGGGTCTGTGTAATAATGTAAGTAGTTACTTTTGGCCATGTCAGTATGGCTGAGCGGTTAGGATCCGGCCTTTGATGTCAAAGGTCGTGGGTTCGATTCCCCGCTCAGGCAGTCTGATATTTAAGTCCAAAAGGCAACGTAAATAGGTTTGCATCCGTATTTATTTAATGTAAGTAGTTGTCACATGAGCGAATAGCATATGGGCTTCTTAGGCTCAAGAAAGAAAATCAAATCAAAATAAGTGATAAGTGCTTTTGTTCTTTTCTACAGGCAAATTGATCAATAGACTTAAAAAAAGCTTAACAAAAAAAACCTTAAAAGAGCACAGCAAGTCCCTCATCATCTAGTATACAACGGGAATAGTCTAGAATCGTTGCAGTATATACCGTATCGTGAAGCTAGCTGGACCACCGAAGCAGGGCACTTCTGCTTAGCCATTGGTGCTAGCTAGTGTTGCCGACTCGCTTCCTGCCACCAATCAGAACGACCTTGCTACGGTGACGTGGCAGCCAACATGGCGGCTAAGAGAAGCCAGTGCATGTGCGTGCGCTTGAGTGGTTTGTCACTCATGTTTAGCAAAATACTTGTACTGTGAGAAAAAAAAATGAATCTGTACAGAGAACATGCCTTTATCGAATAACATTGGCCATCAAGTAGGAAGCATACTAGGCATAATTCATGATGTCCACTATTTTTCACCTTCGTTTAAAAAGAGCAATCACAAGCTGATGATAGTTGAACCAACGAGGAGTGGGGGATAGCTGGAGGGGCAACAAACTCGCGCGGCTCTAGTCCAGTTAGTTTGGACAGTAGAGTCTTGGAACTTTAGTTAAGCAGCTGGCTAGCCTCGTGTACATGGAGTGGAGGCTTAAAGGGATATACCTCCCAGCGCCATTTTTCTCGATCCTCCACATCAAGTACGGTCCCAATGGTCTATTTCCTTACCGTTAGTATTTCCCTTGCTAAAAATCTATTTTAAAATGTGGCGTCTAGGAGATTTTCTGTTGAATATAATGGAACTTTATTTACGAACGATCCGTCACTAAATGATGCATTACGCGCGTACAATAATCATGACGTTTCATCTCTGTGTGTACATCTACTAATTTTCTAATAATTACCATGAGATCTAAAATCTAATAGACTAATGCGGTAAAAATTAAAAATAATTATTCCAATAGATTGCCGAAGCAAAATTATAAGTCACTAGCCTAGAAAATTATAAATTGTGATTTTAAAATACGAGAATCATTCCGGTTTGTGACGACACAATCGTTGACTTGAGTTTGTCTCGTGTACTATTGACAAAGCCAACCGAGACAGCAGCTATGCGAGGAACGCAGCTATCACCCCAGCCGACCTTGGCACTGTAATTGCTCGGATGATGGTCTGAGCGTAGCTGTAATTTGGCACGGGGAATGTTATAAGGCAGGCCGGGTGTCCCTTTAAGGCTGTATTTTCTCAACGATTTTGCAACACATTATCACAATTAATTCCCCACCCCCAAAGAAAAAATATCGATGCCAACTTACAGTCGCAATGGTCGCCAAGGTAACGTCACAGAAGGGTTACTAGTGCACCGCTTGACAAGGACTGCAGAACTACAGACAACATGGCGATGGAAATCGTAGAAGGCGGCCCACATTGGAGTTCAAAGATGCAGGTAAATAAGTATTACGCTGTTGCAAACTGCCTAAACAATTCGTGGTATTGGCAAATCTCAGATAACCCAATGCACCTTTACGAAATTTGTTCCCTCTCTCGTTCCTCTTTTTGTTGTTTGCCGGCCATTTCTAAGCTGCGTGATTGCAACGTACGGTGCAGGGTAGATTAGTAGGTAGTGACACTTTTCTAAAAACGGGGCGTAAAGAAAGACCTGTTTCCATCAACGGCACCAGAAGGCAGCACTTGTCTGGTCCGAATTGGAGCCGAAACATGAAATAAAAAATGGCGGCGTCGTTTCCGTGGTAACCATTGTAATAGCGACAATACCTGCTGAAACAGACGAAATACTCGTGCTTGGGCATCATCCGAAGTAGAAGAACTTATTCTGCGTTCGACCCAATCTGTATATAGATCGTTACATAAATATAAACCATGGGTGATACTTCAGCCTGAACGGGCGACGAGCACGCTTGTCGGGCATTCTCGGAACACAAAACCATGTGTTAAACTTAGCTCCACTCGTAACGACAAACCGTTTTAAAATTGAATGTTGGGTTAAAAAAAGTAATGTGATCAGCCTGTTCTGTTCTTTCTTAAAATTATTTTAATGTCCAAATCTGAATTATGGTATATTTTAAACGATTAATTTTGTATTCTTACCGTGATCTATTTGTTTTAGTGACGCTAAATAGTTTCGATCCCCATGATGCTTTGCGCTTCCGTTACTTCAGGATAGCGCCCTCTCGCAGTAAATCGCTGAAAGCTGGTACTTCTTTCGTCCAAATGTTTACCGTTGTGAGAGAAAGAGCGGCTCTACCTACATATTCTTCTACCCTAGTAAGGTGGCTTATAAGGACAACAACTATTTTTTGCCCACCAAAACTTTTATGAAACTGGAACAAGATGGCCACTGGCGCGAGTGCAGTTTACCATATATGGTCCTAGGTTGTACTGTGTCTTATCTGACGTTGGAACGCCGAAGTTTCGGTTACATGATAATTCTGTGCATGTAGAAAAAAAGTTGTTGTTTGTCCCAACAAGCCACTATAGTAATAACACGCGTTTCCTCCCGTTTGTTCCCGAGGGGTCCGACAAGCGTGTAAATCATGACACCGTATGGTTTACGGGGAGTAAATCATTGGTAAATCAAAAAATCAGTAAATCACTGTAAATCAATAAATCAGAAGCAAATCAGTAATCACTGATAAATCAGTGAATCCAGGGCAAATCACTGGTAAATCAGTAAATTAAGGGTAAATCGTGTAAATCAGTAAATCAGGAAATCATTGTAAATCAATAAATCAGAAGAAAATCAGTAAATTACCGGTAAATCTGGAGTAAATCACTGTAAATCGTGTAAATCACGAAATCAGGATATCAATAAATCTGAAGCAAATCTGTAAATCACTGGTAAATCAGTAAATCAAGGATAGATCAAGAGTAAATCATTATAAATCGTGTAAATCATCCTAAATCAGGAAATTATTGTAAATCAGTAAATCAATGTAAATCAGTAAATCACTCGTAAATCACTATAAATCAAAGATAAATCAGTAAATCAAACGTAAATCACTAAATCAAGCACACTAGTCAACTCTTTGTCGGACCCCTCGTTTGTTCCCCAAGCATACCGTTTGTACCCCTAGTTGATGATGACGTCACTAAATAACGCTACTGATTAACGGCTACAGTAAATAACGGCTACAGTACTTGGATTCCAAATACGCAAAAGGAAAAACGCATGTGGCAACCCTGGTTGGGGGGGGGGGGGACCAAAACAAACAATAAAAGCTCATAATTAGATTTCAAGTAAATTGAAATAAAAACATTTATTTGGCCATCAAGCAAAATAGCTAAAATAAAGGCTTTTACGGTATTTGGATTCCAAATAAAAACGCAAAAGGAAAAAAAACGCATGTAGCAACCCTGGATGATGGGGGGAAGCCACTTGTACGGCGGCAGTACAACGTATTTTCTGCATATTTTACAGTGCTGACAACCCACACGTCACTATGGCGGCATTCACGCCGTCACCTGGCATCAATGTTTGGGGAGATATATGGGCTGGGGGGTCATTGGACCATTCTTCCTTGATGAAACAATCAACGGTGCAGTATACCGTCAGCTGCAAGAAGACAGGATTCTGCCGGCTGTACGGGAAAAGTGTCCCGCAGATATTATTTTCCATCAAGATGGTGCATCACTGATGGAATAGCCCGCGCGCATTCGTGCGATTTGATGCCTATGGATTCTAAGTGTGTGGGGAATAGTACGGGATTTGTGGTACATTCAACCAGCCCAGGATATTGCAACACTGCAGGTTCTTATTACTGCTGCATTTGAAACATTTACTCGCAGGACTTATGCAGGAGAATATGGTTAGGTGTGGAAAGCAAATGTGGTGAGTGTATCGTTGCTGGAGGAGGACAGTTCGAAGACCTTCGTTCGTGATTCAATCACCTGGAATATCTTTGGAACTCTCTACCAAATGGTTTGGTTACTTCATCCTCTGTTGGTGCTTTCGACACCATTTAGATGAACAACCACTTGCAAGGTTTCTTAAAAGAAACTATCTCAACTAGGAATTGCCCCACGGAGTGATGTTTTTTTTAACATTTTTGTTTCTTTTTAATTAGCTTCATGCTTTTTAACACTTAACATTTTAGGTTTCTCTGCATGTCTTTTTAGGTATTATCTGTGTTTTTAGATTTTAATCTTGACATGTTTTTATTATTTAGCATAGGGTTGGTGTTAGTGGGCTATGCCCCTTCCAATTACCTTACCACATTTGTGG
>JAHWFP010106953.1:980-13904 GCA_023313725.1 Lithobius niger
CCCCCCCCCCCCCCACTCATCAGTTCAAAATAAAACGTATAAACGAAGAAAATACCCGTTATTTATTAAGAAAACTACGTTAGCTTCTTTCAAATCGACAGGAAGGACTTGAGGTTGAGGTTACATCAATAGAGCCCAGTTGTTACTGTGAGAGTTGAAAGATCATCTTTTTTACAGCAGGATTTTAAAATGTTCCCAAAAATGAGGTATGAAGCAGTTAAGAACGTTCGGTGTGAGAAAGAATTACACGAGTGTTATATAGAATTTTTTGGGGGCGGGGGGGGGGAGGACCGCTAAAGTTGAATTTTTCGGTTCGTCCCATGGCTAAAATTGTTGCCCCACTGCCGCCTCCCCAATAAAGTGATTCTAGCGTCGTCCCTGCTCAGCATATGACAAATGCCCCAGATCAGTAATACGTTTAGTGACTGTCCTTTGTACATTTCCAAAATGGGACCCCATATTCTAGAATAGGCCTAATTAGTGTCTTAAAGAGCACCAGGTATACAGATCTACATCAACTAACAATAGTACGATTAAGAATATACAAAACAGAATTTGCCTTAGCTGAATTTCTCATTACATACCAATATGATTATATTGGCATGTAATGAGAAATTCAGCTCATCGATAACAATACCTATATCTCTAATATTAGTAGAAGAAGAAATGCGTGTGTGGCCTAGAACATAATCATTCTACGGGTTAGCAAACCCAATGTGCACAATGCAAACCTTATCCGCGTTAATAGGCAGTTGTCAAGTGTGACTCCAGTCAAGTGCCTCTAAACAAAGTTTTGAGCAGAAATACAATCATTCGAATTATTAAGAATAAAGGCTGCTTTAGTATCCTCTGCGAATTTGGCTACAGGCAAGTCCTCAGATTTACAAAATTCCTGAATATACATAGAAAAAAGTAGGGGCCCGAGGACTGAACCTTGCGGGACCCCACTCGTCACTTTACCCCAAATAGATTGAAAATTGTTGAGAACAACAGCAATTTCTCTATCAGACAGCCAATTCGCAATCCAGTCAGCAATGTTTTCTACAATTCCCAAGGCCTTAATTGTACGAATTATTTTCGATGCTTTTTCCAGGTAAAAAAAAAAAACAAATCAATAGGGGTCCCTAAATCGTAAGAATGATAGACCTTAGTGTAAAAATTAATAAGGTTGGAAAGTGTGGAGTGACCAACTCTGAAACCATGCTGTACAACTTCAACTTGATTACTAGTCTCTAGGAATTCGGTAATAAAGCACTGCAAAATTCGTTCAAAGATTTTAGAAAAATGGGCAGTTATACTGATCGGTCTATAATTAAGAGGTTCAAGCCGATCACCTTTTTTATAGACTGGAGTAATTAAGGCCTTTTTCCATAATGGTGGCACAAAACACTCATGTAGATTCTAATTAAAGAGGCAAGTCAAAATCGGTAAGATAATGTTCTTAATTTTCTGAATAAATTGACTGGGAATACCATCTGGTCCAGGTGCTGCAACAGGATTTAGTTTAAGAATAGATTAGTTTATCATATCATTAGAGATTAATAACTCATTAATATATACATCAGAAAACTCAATCTCTGGTACTACACCATTATCAACAGTAAAAACCTCAACAAATCTACTACAAAGAAGATTACATTTTTCAAGTGGATCAGTAACCACGCTCCCGTTAGAACTGAGTGATCCAATGTGTTCACGATACACACAAGAGTGTTTTGCATGTTTAAATAAAGGTTTAGAGTTAAACTTAAATAATCGTACTAGGGAGAGTTCATACTCAGCTTTAAATTTTTTGGCGGTCACACTGACCTCTTTGTTGACTGTAGAATAACGATCGAAATCGAGTGCATCTTTAGTGATACGCCATTTGCACCAAAGTTTGTTTGGTTTTGATTAGCTCAGTTATTTTGTAGTCCATCCAAGGGAGCTTGTGATTGCACGTCATAACATAAACTTAGTTGTTCAAGCAAAATGTTATAGAAAGTTCTCCAAGCTTGGTCTACACCAAGAAGCTCCCAATTGATAGAAAAAAGGTCAATTTTAAGTTTACCGAATGAAATGAAGTCGTAATTGAATCTTGTTTTAATTTTAAGTGTAGACTCACAAAAGAATCTAATTGTACAGGACACAATTTCATGATCGCTAGTAACAAAATTACCTAACGATTGACAACTACGTAATATAGACACATCTCTGGGGAATAAAACTGATGTCCAGGATGATACCCTGCCTAGTTGGAAAATCAACCACCTGTTCAACATCAAACATGTTAAAAGTACGTAATAAACGTAAATCTCATGAACCAGTTACTGTACGAGCAGCCCAGTTAACAGTAGGAAGATTAAAATTTCCACAAATTATGCAGTTAGCCAGCTTTGAGTGATCAGAAATAATCTTAGAAAAGAAAGTATCAAATTCAGCCGAAGAGTCTGGTGCGCGATAAACCAACAGAAAGAGGAACCGCCTGGATTTGGAACTTACAAAAAAATTCAGAATCGATCCCCGATTTAAATGGTTCTATTAAGTGCCCAAGTCTAGCAATAACCATAGGCCACCTCCCCTTTGATTATCAATTCTATCTTGTCTACAAATAATACAGTAGTCCGGAGTAATTAGTGCAGCATCCGGGACAAGTGACGTAAGCCAAGTTTCTGTGAAACAAATTAGATCAGGTTTGTCATTACTTCAAAGCATATAGTAGTCGACTAACTTGTTTAAGGGATCTAGCATTAATTAACAGGAAGTGAAAATCTTGTTCAAAAGAAAGAACAGCAAATGGAACCCTGTTCTTCTGGCGTCATTCTTCTGGCGTCAATTGTTACCTTTCACAATTTTACCTCGAAAGATGTGTACATTTTCACCTCTACTGTTAAGTTGGGCGAGTTCAGATTTAAGCTCTTTGTATTTTTTCCTTTGCTGGAAAGTAGTTTTGCATGGCAAGAAGATATTTTGAAAATCAGTTGATCCTTTAAGCTGTTTAGCCGCATTTAACATCTTATTTGCTTCATCAGGGGATTGAAATTGCAAAAGTTTTAAACCAGGAATAGGAGGTTCCAATTTACCAACATGAGAAATAACATAATTGAATGTTTCACAGCTAATCGCTAATTTGCACCTTGAATTCCAGAAATAATGACATTTTTAAGATTTTTTTTGTCGTAATTTTATTTCGGAAGTCACCAAATCAATGTCAATTTCATTCGTTGATTTCGAGCTTGTTTCAATGAGTTCAATCCTATGAGCCAGTATACTTAATTCTGCATCATGTTCATCTACACGAGTCACGATGTCGTCAATTTTTTTCCTTGAATATCGAGAGTGGCTTTGATATCTGCGAGCATCTCACTAATTTTATCCATTTTATCAACCTGTTGCTTAATGTGAGTAACATTAGTCATTAGATTTGGTATATCATCGCGACAGGTTTTGCAAATCCAGGGAACAATATCGAAGTTAGCAAGATTTTGAAAAGTGTCAGGTTCATATTTTAAACATTTAATTGGGTGGTACCATTTCAAACAAATATCGCAACGAATAATCCTTATCCTCATGAATAACCCTTTTGTTGCATGTGGGGTTATCAGATAAGCTAGGCATGATAAACAAAACAAAAAAAAATTTCTCACCACGAACTCAACATTAATCAATTCAAGCAAAATTCACAAGGAATAGTAGCTTGTCTTCGTCTTTCAGCGCTGCGAAGAACTGGTGAACAGTCCGTCGATGAGATCTAAGCAATTGACAAAAGTAGAATCAAGCTGTGAAGTCAGTTACTTCTTGAATCGGTTGGGAGTGCAGGGTCAATTTCTTATACACAACGAAAATTGGTAGCGTGCATGATTCAGTTCTGAATTCATCGCAATCTCCAAGCATAACGGGGAAAAAATCCGAAGAAACACTCAAATAAATGTCGTGCGACACAGAACACAGTACATAACAAGCTTGCCTCGTCTTGGCTTAACAATAATAGCGCTGCCAGGATCAGGTGACCGAACCGTCAATGAATGGCTATGCAATTGATGAAGGAAATAATCAAGCTGTAGAAATCAATACTTGAAATGCGGGAGTGTTGAGCCAATTTTTTTTAGGCTCAACGATATTTAACAACTTGCATAATCCAGTTCAAAATTCATTGCAAACTCCAATCCAGACGGTAATAAATTTGACATATGTACTTTAATATTAATTCAAATTTGAAACTCCAACCAAATACCTCGCAAGTTTAACTTCATCTTGGCATATTTTAAACGCTACGAATATCACATGACCAGTCCATCGTAATTGAATGGCTAAGCAATTGGCGTTAGAAGAATTGACCTACGCTCTACGCTGTAAAATCATTTAGGCCTACTTGTAAGTTAGGGAATGATGAGTCAATTTCTTGGGCACTACAAAAATTCTCAGCGTGGATACTTCAATGCAGAATTCATTGAATTCATTCAAGGAATGGCTGGAAGTTTCACAAAAGAAAAGTCACAAAAAATTCAAGACCGCACGAAGCGATGCAAACGTGTGTCCACCCTCACCCGGAACCGGAAAATGGTCAATCTCGCTTCAGTGCGAGGTTTGTATCTTCAAAGGCTCCGAAATTCATTATTAAGTATTGTTGAAAGCATTGTCCGTACCTAACAAAACATCATCTGAGCACGGGAGATTTTGGCCTTCAAAGAACTGCGTGAACGCATTATTAAAGCAATCAAACTATCAAAGAATTACTTGAGCGCATCTACATTAATAAACAAAAACGTATCGTTAAAAGTTAAAAGTAAGGGTCTAAAAGTCAAAACTTGTAAGGAACACGGACAAGCTTTGACTGTAAGGTGTCTAATTTGGCCAGTAAGAAGCTGCTAAGCATTAGACCTTTACTACCCGGTTTTTGACGAACAGCTGTCTGAAATCGTCCTATAAAGACCCATGAGATGATCCAATGATAGTGGGGGGTGTGGGTTTCCTACTTTGCTTTAGGTTGCCATTTTTTTTTTTTTTGGTTTGATAATATGGCAGCCATTCCAAGCAAGACAACCTGCTACAAGCGAAAGCATGTACACCCATTCTGTCTGAGTTACTAAGTCATTAATAAACAGACATAAATCACTGGAAATAAAATTAAGGAAAATTGGAAATTAGCCAACAGCGAAAATAGTACACTAGAAATAACGTAGTTCAGTAAGCCACCTTTATTCACTTACGTTTCATCGGAGTGCATCGGAGAGATTAAGGCGCTATGCAAGTGATCTGGGGGCGAACTGGGTGGCCGGTTCGAATCCGGGTCATGCCACTCTGATTTAAAAGTGCATAAAGGTGGCACACTGAACTACGTTATTTCTAGCGTATGATTTTCGCTGTTGGCTAATTTTCAATTTTCCGTACTAAGTCATTAACATGATCACCGGGTAGTAAGGGTCTAATGCTTAGCTGCTTCTTACTGGCCAAATTTGACACCTAGACCCTTATAGTCAAAGCTTTTCCGTGTTCCTTACAAGTTTTGACTTTTAGACCCTTACTTTTAACTTTTAACGATACGTTTTTGTTTATTAATCCGTGTTATTTTGAGAATTGTAATAAATAGGTGTGGTGGTGGATGAGGGGTTTGGTATGTGTGACGCCTCTATAATTAATTTGTTGTTTGTTTTGTTGCGCCGCCGTTAAGCTCGGTAAATAGCTATGGCCTGACTAACCTGGCTATCGCTAATGTTAACAATAGAAACAAATCCTTTAATCTTCAGTCTATGTCTTGAAGCTGGCGTTTGCTAAATGGCCTTGTTGCATAATAACAATGTTTAAAACAATGTAAAACAATCAATCTGGTCGCTTAGAGCTCCGTAACCCCTGAACCACTTGACCAATTAGAAAAGGCCTTATGGAAAGGGCACATCTACGGAGCAATACCTGTAACATGAGCTAAGAACCAGCTTTACAGGACAAATAGTTTGACCTGTAGAGAGGACAGACGAAAGGTACATCCCCAGAACAAGAACAAGACCAAGAACAAGAAGTTGTCTATTTGGCCCCTCTCTGTATCTCGGGTTTGGCTGGACTGAATTTCACAATTTTTGGACTGTAGACAGGCCTTGACTAGACAAGGCTAGATTCCAAATTTGGTTTAAAATTTTTCAGTTTTGACGGAGTTATAAGCTCTCAAAGTTGAAAGTTTAACACAGAGATCCTAGGTCGACCCTTACTAACACTGGCTATCGCCAGTGTTAATAATAAGGTCGTTGAACTAAGTTAGAAAGTAAGTATAAGTAAACAATCAATTTAATCGCTTTTCATTCTTCGTGCACATGTTTTGTCTTTGCTACGGTGCCTAACAATTTCATCTAAAACGTTGATTGTTGATGGGTAAAATGAAAGAATGGCGGCCGTGGTTGACGCTGTTTTGCGAACGTTAGTTATAAAGAAGGTTATTACGAGTAGTGAGCTGAATACCGGTTTGGTTTCGAGGAAACCTTTGCAGCAGTGATGCTGGAGGCGGCGAGGCAAGGGGTGTTGGAAGCGGACATGAGGAGGTTTGGAGTGAACACGGAATTGGTGAGTCAGTCTGATCGGTGTGTTAATGATGGCGTACGAAGTAGTGAGTCACGAAGCAAGGCAGCTGCAGAAGCTGAGAAGGAAACGGGGCGTGAAGTAGCAGTGCAAGCGGTTCACAAATATTTTAGTGAGGCTGTGGTGGGTAACAAACATGAGATGTCAATGTGGAGTGATAGTGACGAAGGTGCGGATGACGACTCTGTGGTGCAATGCCGCTCGAGGAATTTACAGGCCCTGAGAAGGCTCTATGGTGGGGGTTTAGCAAACATTCGGATGCCAAAGTCAGTCGTCATGGTGTGCGATCCGACTGGCCGCCCCTATGCTTCGTCACAAGTGTGTTTGGCAGTGGAGAACGTTGTAGGAGCGCAGGAAATAGCGGCTATTGGCTCGTTGTGAGCTAGTCATGCGTTTGAAATTGAACTGCGAACGACGGCTGCAAAGCAGAGGTTACTTCAGGCTCAAATGACGTTAAACAAGCGTCCAGTTGAGCTGTTCGACTTGCATGACCAGGTCATCCAGGCTAGGATTCACTGGTTACCGCATAGTGTCACTCCACAGGATGTGAGCAGGGCCTTTGGCAAAGTGGCAACGCTGGAGCAACATTCGTTTGAGAAGCTGCTGGTGCGCGGACGTGAAGTGTGCGAGTCTGGTATTCGTCTTGTGTCATTACGACTTCGGGAATCCGTGACCATTGAGGACGTCCCGGACGTTGTGAACATCCGCGGTATCCCAGCTCTGGTCGTGGTAAATGAGCGAGCGCCTAAATGCCTAAGGTGTTCGATGCGTGGACATTTCAGGCGCGCCTGCATGTCACTTTACTGCGAGACTTGTGGCTTGTGGAGGGACCCTCGTCAGCTTTGTTCTCACCTCCTAAAGGCACGTCGTGCGGCGGAGAAGCGACCTGAGCAGCCCCGGCCTACAGAAGAGTGGAAGGTGCAGACAGGTCGTCGACGACAAAGTGAGTCCGTTACACTGGGGCCGGATGCCTTACGTAGGAGTGCTCCAGACCTCTCTGCAAGTGCGTCCACTGCTGCAAGCCGAAATGCTGGCTTGGTGATGTTGGATAAGGATCGTGGTGAGGCATCTGAGAGTCAAGGCAGGAGTAAAGATGATGTGTGTTCGAGGGGAGGAAATGGAAGTGATCATCAGGGCGATACTCCGCCTGCGAAGAGGAAAAGAAGTGCTAAGAAGAAGCAGAAATCAGACCTCCCTTCAGTTGTTCATGGTGATCGCCAAGTGTGTGTGTCGACTGGGGAAGAATCCAGTGAAATGGTGGTGCATGAAGATGAAAGTGGTAGGGAGAAAGTGCAAGATGATGATGGCCTTGCGGGTGCTGAGCATTCGTATGAGCTAACGAATGTCCAGGGTGATTGTGATGACTGTGGCATGGAGATGTCACCTAACCTAACACAGGATTTGTCAGGTAGTGTGGAAGGGACTGGAGCAGTTGTTGATGACAGCCAGAGTATAATAATCAGCCAGCAGTCTGGAGAAGAGCTGGGGGGAGTGTAGAGAGTGCTGTAGGCAAGGGGGTATATAGTATTGGATACTTTCGTATTTTTGGAATTTTGGAGTTTTTGGCGTTATGGGAATTTCATATTTTGGGAAATTTGGAGGTTTATGGTCATAACGTTCCACGCCATGTTTTGGAAATCTGGTTGTCTAGGCATATTAATCATCTTAGTTTTCGCTACGCATAATATTAAGTATAGCATTGCTACCTGGAATGCGCGCGGGCTACAGGGCAAATTTCGTGAGGCGGAGCAGTTATTGCGGCACGTGGATATTTTAGGGGTACAGGAGGCCAACAATATGCAGGGCTTCAGTGCAACATCCTTGAAAGCTGATTTTGTTTATTCTGGCTTGAAAGTTGCGATTTTTGTGAAGTGGGCGGTTCCGTACCTTCCACTTGACATATGTTTCCGGTCCATGGGATTGATGCTTGTGCTGTCAGAGTTTGGATGGCAGGTCGGTGGGTTTCCCTTGTTTTCTTGCATGCAACGGGAAACCCATCAACGGCGAGTTGGACAGCTTGGCTGGCACAGTTTCCGCCGCCATGTCTTGTTGGAGGTGACTTCAATGGTCACCATTACGATTGGGGGGCATTGCGAGTTGACGCCAGGGGTCGGCGGTTTAGTGCTGCAGTTGATCAGGTTGGCTGGAGCATCCTTCAGAATGGGTCCCCGACATTTTCAAGGTGGCAGAATGGTCAGGTTCAAAAATCGGTGTTGGACTTTTTCGTCTGCACACCGGCCCTTGCTTCCCTGTTTGTTTTTGGGATTTCGGATGACTTGCATAACAGCGACCACTTCCCGGTTATCTTGCGCCCAGTTGGTGCCATTCCCGCTGCTTACGTGGTTAATGTGCGGAAGCGGAAGAGGCCTATGGCTGATGATGGGATTTTTACTGCGTGGATTCATGAGAACACTCATCGTGCGCAACAGCGTTGGCAGCGCCCCTCTGTGAAACAGCAACCAGAGTGGTGGACTGAACTGTGCACCAGGGCAGTTCGTAATAGGCGCAAGGCCTATAGGGAGTGGAAACGCTCCCAGTGAGGAGCGGTGGCTTATATACCTAGGCACTGCTAAGGAGTCTTCGTATTTAATTAGGAAGGAAAAGGGAAATTTTGGTGAGCGCCTGTGAGAGAGGGTTGGGTCCGCAGCCTCTTTGGGTCAGGCTTGGCGCACTTTGCGCCTCCAGGGCCGGGAAATGAATCAGATGTGGATATATGATCCAGTGTCCTTTGGTTCTGGTGTGCACACTGTGCTGCGCGGGGAGGAGATGGCGGACGCCTTCAACGAAAGGTTTGCAGGTGTGTATGCCCTTCCAAGCGGCGCACCTCCGCCACTGTCCTCTTCGCGTGTTCTGTCTTACGCAGGTGATGAGCCATGGAGTCACGCGGAGTATGCAGCAGCGCTTCACAAGTGCACTAGCGCTCCGGGAATTGATCGTGTGCCGTACAACGATTTGAAGAGCTTATCGGATAGTGCACAGATTAGGATTGTGGCTCTGTTTCAGAGCATTTTTGAGGGTGCTACTGTTCCGAGTTCATGGATGTATACTATCCTGGTGCCTGTCCACAAGGCTGGAAGTGATAGGTCGAATGTTGTAAATTATAGGCCTATTGCTCTCCTATCGTGCGTCAGGAAGGTGTTTGAGCGTACGCTCGTACGGAGGCTAAGTTGGCACTTGGAGTATTTTCAGTGTCTGGCCCAAACTCAATTTGGGTATAGGCCAGACAGGAGTGCACAGGATGCTGTGCTGCTCCTTCTGACCAGCATCAGAGAGGCCTGGGCTCAGGGTCAGGTTGTCATGGCTGTCTTTTTGGACATCAAGGCGGCCTATGACACTGTTGCCATAGAGTGGGTCAGGGTCTCTCTGCAGGCTATGGGAGTCAGTCCGAAATTGGTTGCATCAGTGGTTGCACTCCTTGGGGTGCGTAGATTTGCGACCCGTGCTAATGGGTTTTGGTCGACTGAGACAAGCACTGACAGGGGTCTTCCCCTAGGAAGTTCCCTCAGCTCGACACTTTTCGCAATTGTCATCAATGATGTCTTGGTTAAGCTAGGATTTTCTCAGAACATTGTCTGCTATGCGGATGATGTTGCGCTTTGGTTTGTGGGGGACGATTTGGCACTTTTGTCTGACTGTGCTCAGCATGCTGTTGATCTGGTGTCGCTGCGGTTGAAGGAGAGGGGTCTTCTCCTTGCACCGTCCAAGACGGAGGTTGTGATCTTCTCTCGGTGGAAAGCTGTGCAGGAGGTTCCTGTTTCTCTGTGTGTGGATGGCGTGAGGGTAGTTCCAAAGCCATCAGTTAAGTATTTGGGTGTTGTGCTTGACTCAGCACTTGAGTGGAATACGCATGTAAGTTAATTGAGGACGAAAATCCAGATGCGAGCGTCGGTACTGAAAGCGCTAACAAGAGGTGGCTCTGTGACGAGAGGAGCCCTCCTATCAACCTACAGGACATTTGTGAGGTCAGTGATGGATTATCACCTGCCGTTTCTGTCAATGTCGAAGCGGCACATTGCGTCTCTACAGGCAGCAGCCAATAGTGTCTGCGTGTTGTATCTGGTTGCATTGCCTCTACCCCTGTGCAATCCTTGTGGGTTGAGTGTAATGAGCCACCATTGGCGTATCGATCGGCGGAGCTCCTGGCACTCCTATGTTTGCGAAACCTGAGTCGTGGTTCCACGGACCTGGCGGGTAGGATTTTGATAGACTACAGGGGCCTGAGTGAGAAGGCACGTGGGGTTCTTGGTGCTGCTGGGAGTGGTGTTTCTGCTTTGGTCTCCATTGGCAGCCAGGTGTCTGATGTTGCGAGGGCTCTTCCTGTATGCCCGTGGGTGTGGTGTCCTGGCTTGTCTGTGCTCTTCGATCAGGTGTACGTTGAGTGTAATGTTTTCTGCGATGCGTCATTCTACCCGGAAACGCAGATTGGTGGCATTGGTGTGATGATTCCAGCATTGAAGGTTGAGCAGCGGCGCCGTGTCAGTGCGATGACGTCTAGTATGGCATGTGAGTTAGTTGCAAGTTCAGTTGCGTTAGATATCGCAAGCGACCTGGACCTCCCATCTTTTTCTGTTGAAACTGACTCGTTGTCGAGTATCAGGAAGCTACAGCGTTCGTGGGAGCTTCTGGATGTTTCGGACCCGCTGGTGTATACTATTGGATGGAAGTTCTGGACTGCATCTCAGACCAAAACTGTCTCGCTGCGGTGGGTGCGTGCCCATAGCGGCCACCAGGGAAATGTGTTTGCGGACGGTGTGGCAAGGGAGGCGGCTGAATCTGGAGTGGCGGAGGTGGTGCCTCTCCTGTCCGCGCGTATGAGGAGACCACTAGTGCGGGACTGGTATCTACGCCGGTGGCAGGATGACTGGGCTGCTGCCCAAACTGGTAGGACCCTGTTCTATCTTCAACCAACATGCTGCACTAGGTCTGTTTTGGAGGACTTGATGTTTCTTTGGGAAGCGAAATTGCTCTCGAGGTTGCGTACAGGTCATTCTCTGCTCCGTGCTCCCCAGTTCAGGTTTGGGTGGGTGGGCTCACCGCTTTGTGACTTGTGTGGTGTGGATGTCACCCCGGAACATTTCTTGCTTATTTGTCGAAAATATGTGGCTCACAGACGCCTAGTTACTATGTGGACTTCGCGCGTGCCTGGACTTCGGGGTGTATTGTCTCTCGGCACTGGGAGGCATGTGTTGTCAAGATTGAGGGCTGTTGTGCGGTACTGTGTTAGGACGGGTATTCAGCTGTGATCAGCTGGGTGTTTGGCCCCTGGGTCTCGCTACCTTTTTTTTTTTTTTTTTGACACTCTCTTGGCTCTCCCGGCTCTCCCTTCTTCAGTGTGCAGGATGTCACTGTTTGTACACAGTGGAAAGGTTTTATCCAATGGTTCCGGGGTACACATTTTCTAGAACCAGTGCAGCAGTGGCAGCAGTATTGGCTCATTGGTGAGGGTTCTGTGTTGTGTTTTGGTTGTGGTAATTTGGGGGTTTTTGCACTTGTTCAGGAGTGTGTGTGTGCTTTTGTGGGGAAACTGATGCAATGCTTCCACTCGGATTTAGACTCAATGTGCTTGTACACAGTGGAAATGGACAGTGCAATGGTTTGGAGGTAGGCAGTGTCAAGGACCAGTGTGGCAGTGACAGTCGTCATATGTTTAGTGGCTAATCCATGCAGTTGTTGAGTAGTAATAGTGTTGCGTTTGTAATTTGTAATTAGCTATAGTACAGGGTGCATGGCTCAGAGCCACAACCCTTAATAAATAAATTGAAATTGAAAGAATCCGCCTAGGTCCTAGGACCTTTAGGGCTTCGTCGGGCAGATGACCAGGTGCGGTTAACGATCGCTAAAACCCTTTGACCCTTTGAAAGTATCCGTGTTTCAGCTAAAGGCATATAGTTTCGAATCAAACTAAGCCACGTTGTTAATTTTGGAACCTAAACACGCTGGAATGGCTTACTTATTTCTTAAATGCGGGCTTTCAGAGCTGAGCTGAATTGTTTCAAAGTGCACCGCAAAGTGCAACAATGACAAGCACGAGCAGTTGCAAAGTGGTTGCCAACAATAACACCTATGTAAGTGAAAACTAACCAACAATGAGGCATTGTTATGCCGGCGATTTAATTTCTGCCACTCCCAGAAAGAGAAAAATGAAAAAGCCGCCGGAATAAAGGCTTCAACTTTGTTCTACAAAAGCGTATTTATACTTTCAATAGAAATATTTAAAAGGTTAGTAACTGGAGACCGAGTCCAGAAAAGTGGTTTTGGGCTGGATTGTGCCCCGGGGCCACTAAATGAGTGAGCGAATCGACAATTTGATTCGATCAAACATGGACATACATGGAGCTAACAAACCGTACAGTACCGCTCAAAAATAAATGGACAAAC
>JAHWFP010106958.1:0-12936 GCA_023313725.1 Lithobius niger
AAAAAAAAACATTTTGAGGGAAACAAAAACGTGGTGAAACGCATACCAAAGTTGATGAAAAATTAGACTTTTCTAACAGCTGGTTGATTGAAGGATGCTGAAAAACTAGCAATCCAAGGGGGAAAAAACTGCGGGAGTAACAATGCAAAAAATTGTCAATACGTATCATTGTACTCACAGCTCGGACATTGATAAGCATGGGGCTTCAGCCAAGCCTAATGGAACCTATCACAAGATACCAACTTTTTCCCAGCATATGTGTAGAAGCATGTATTTTTAGTATTGGAGAACAACTTTGATTTTAGTTGCTTTGCTTTATAGCTGTGAACTAAAATTAACCCATAACCGCGTAGATACAAACGTACGCCTTCAACGTATAACAACGAAAAACTAAGTCCCAGCGCGAGCTTTGTGAGGGATCCCCGAGGACCCCGAGCAAAGCGGGCAGTCACAGCCCAGTGGTCAGCGTCGTCGGCTCCAAACCGAGAGAATGCCGGTTCGAATCCGAGAACCGACCAAGTGCCATATGGACTCTAAAAAAAAGGGTCTGAAAGTTTTTTCAGGCGGTTATGGGTTAAGTGTAAAACAATTCATAAAAGTGGGGCATTTTTGTCCAAAATAAAATTGTTCAATAAAATGTGCAATTCAAGCATCACTGTTATTGTTAACGCATACTAAAATAAAAACTACTATACTATGGTATTCACTGTTTGAATTGATTTTAGACGGACATTAGCCCCATTAGTGGTGTTCCTGAAGAACACATCAAGACGAGAAGGGTTCGCATTTTTGTGCCTGCTCGTAATGCCATGCAGTCAGGAACTGAGAACACACATGAGTGGAGGATGGAGTTTGACAATCGTGAACGATGGGAAAATCCACTCATGGGATGGTCTTCTTCGTAAGTATAGACTTAGCTTTGCATTTTTTGATTTAACTATAATAGTTGTTTGAACTTAAAATAAGTCTGTTGTCAGGTGAAAGAAGCCTGTTAGGTATTTATTTTTTATTCTGGAGTGAAGAATAAGATGTGAAAGGTTCATTTGGGGATGACTATAGTACTATTAGAAACATCCACTTTAAATTTGTCAATTTTCTCCATTAGCGCACACTTTCATACACAAGACACTTACACTGTCTTGCAAGTTGATATCTGGATATTTTTTCATTTTCTAAGTAGGCTTATTTCACTAATTCTGTCCTGTCGCGACGGAGACCCTGGGCTCCATCGTCGGAGAGAGCCTCTCCCTGCTGCACGCCATTGGCCAGAAAATCACCCTCATCTCAAAGGAGAAGCGGGCAACCTCCTTCTTCCTCCACCTGATTGGTGTTGCCATTCACTGGGGCAATACTGTTATCCATTTTGAGCACCATCCCCACTGGATCCAGTCTGGATGAATATGTCGGTCGTCTCTTAGTGCTTGCTTTTTTTAATTTTTCCTTGTGTGTTGTTGCTTTGCACTATGAAGAATTTTTGTGCGTAGATGCAACATTATTTTCATTTAAGACTGCATGACCTACAGGGTTTGCTTAACAGAACAGTCCAAAATATTTTATTATTTTTTTTTAGACCTGTTGTTAACTCGTTTGTCATTTTATAGTGTTTGTCTTTGTATTTTGTATTTTTTTTTAAACTAATTAATTATTCCAGCTGTGTTCAAAAAGTAAATACGCTGATTAGTCCAGTGCTCCTGCAATGAGGTATTAACACGGTTTACGCACATTAGTCACTGAATGTGTCAGCTACACGCATTAGCAAGTCTGTTTGGAACAAGTTTTTTTTAAACGAAGGAACACAACGAAGTTTTTTTTTTCCGGGAGAACTGGCTCTAGCCTAGTAGAAATATATTGATGGGGTTTTCTAGTTACTGAAAGTGGAACAAAATGGGTTGATTTCAGGTAGAAAAAAAAGGGTCTGCATAAAACAAAGGCAGGAGACTCTTAATCTCAGGGTCGTGGGTTCGAGCCGCACATTGGGCGTCAAATATGTGACATTGTTTTTTTCTGTCCAATGCTGGTTGTCACAAATAAGCAACTCCAAACCAATTGATTGGCAAAACATTGGTTTACTAAACATCTCGAGCACCTTTCAGTGTGTCCTTCTCGTTCCCTGCTTTCCTACCGGCTGCAAAGATGCAGGCTGCGGGACGCGCCAGCTTGCACAGTATGATGCTAGTGCATCCTTACAGTATGGTTCCAGAATAGGGTAAATTGGAAGCAACGGCTGAAGAATTGTAAAAGTATTGGATAGTACCAGGAATAAACGTAGAGCAAGGAGTCTTTACCTTTAAATGATTCAATGGTGTCTAGTGTTTGACCATATCACATGATTTTTTTAAAGTCGTAGCCTGTACTGAGGAAATAAAAATTCCACTGGTGCCTACGCTCCAACATCATTATAACCTTCTTAGCTCTATTAATTGAGCTAAGCTCACATGATAGTTAGGGCTTAATTCTTAAGTTGGATGCAAATTGGCGGAGTTGGGCAATGTTTTCCCCAAGGTAGAATCTTGACTGGTTGTGGTGCGTGTGCGTCTCACATCCTTAGCCTGAAGAAGAAAACCTGTATAACAGTTTTCGAAAATTCGCTGTTTTGAAGAAAAACTGGAAATTTTTTGGTGTTGCGTACGTCACGTAAGTCAATATGATCGTCAACCAAAGTAAAAATTCCGAAAAATCGGTAATTAGCATATGCTAAGATAGCCTGAATACTGTCTAACACTTCTCATTCCTAATAGAATTCTTTATAAGCTCCTGGTAATAACAGAAATTACTCCATTAGTAGTACACATTCTACATTAATTTCATTTTTCACACGTTTAAATAGGTAAAAGGTGATACCTCTGGGCTCGAAATAAGCGGTATGGCATCGCTGTTCGCACCACAATGTTCGACATTAGCGATACAAAATTGAAATTTGTGTAGCAGTTTAGCGACACAACATCATGGCGAAAGAACTTTATAACTAGGCCTATGTTAAAAAATCCTTTTGCAGTAGGCCTAGCCCTTTACAATAGACCATTCATTGTGTTCCTATAAACTTTTTTTAAATTCCAATCCCTACAGAAGTTAAGTTATTTTTATACAATGTGCAAAGAACGAAATTGAACGATTCACAATCATAACCTACAGCATCAAAATATTTCGGTATTAAGCAAAATTATGCAATTTATACGTCACACAATCACATCCTCTTGTTCTAGCTGGACCATCAATTAAAACAAAAACGCCTTTTTGCCTGCCAAGAAAAATAATTATGCTTCATGAAAACTGCTAACCATTATTTCGCGATTGCTACGCATATTTTTATTTTGCATCGCAATTATGCTACACACATTTTTCTGGACATTTCGAGCCCTGTACCTGTAAATTCTCACAAATTGTTTGAATTTGTTAGAAAATTTGTTTTTAATTATCCATCACCACTGACTGATGAGATTGAAAATCTTTTTTGGGAAGTTCTCTGTTTCAATGTGAGATTCAGTAGTGGTTGATTGATTAGGCAGGAAATAAATAGTAGGTTCGTTATTATTTTGTTTATTCCAGGGGAGATCCTTTGTCGAACATGAACGTCAGGTTTACTGACAAAGAAGATGCAATTGCATTCTGTGAAAAGAATGGTATGTTTGTTGCATTTGCTGTAGGCCTCTATGTGTCAGGTCGTTCTTTAGGTTATCTGGCCATTTTAAATTATATTTTCTTTTTCAGGTTGGGAATGGTTTGTAGAAAAACCTCGTGTTCCCAAACCAAAGAACAAGTCCTACGGGGCAAATTTCTCCTGGAATAAGAAGACTCGAGTATCCACTAAGTAACGTAGTTTGGTAAAATTTTAGGTTGGAAATCCTGTTCAGTAACAGGTGTCATGTACAGAGTGCCATGTGTACTATGCATACTTCATTTTTTTGTTCGTTGTAGTGAAGAAGTGATGAAGCTATTTAGACATTAATAAAATTAGTTGAACAGATTGCAGTAATTATATTTCGTTACCGTTCAAAAAGCCAAATTACACCAGATGAACTGCAGCCCTTTCTTACCCCCTACCCCTTCAAAAATAAACCACTTACTAATATTACGGAGTGGGAAGCCTTCTGATTCCATTGAATAAAGATCTGCCCCTTCCCCTCCGCCTGCTTACCAAACTCCCCCTTCGCTGAATAGTGAAAACACATGTACTTTGTCTGAGGTATATTTGTTTAAAAATTGTCGGGTCGGACATGTCACCCAGTCTGTGAAGTTGATTTTTGAAATGTTTGAATATGCTTGTTTGCTTGTTTGTCAGCAAGTGGCGACGCTATATATCTTTGCTTTATAAAACATGTCAGCTACACGACTTCTAGATTCCTGGTGTGGGTGGACTTATATCTTGGTGGTGTGCAGTAGTAAGTTGTTTGGCTATGATGATGGTGGTATTTTCATAATCAGATACTGCCGGCATCCAACACAAGTGTAAAACCCTCTGCACTGTGCACAATATCAGGTTTACAAAATAAAGAGCTAGCTAATCAAGAGATTCCTCCCAGCCTTCTATAAAACTGTTCCAACAGCACCAAGCTCAGTATGACACCATAAATGTACTTGCAGTACACCACACAGACCAAAACTATTTACCAGATTTAAAAGTTACCATCAATAAAGACAACAATCGAGCCCAACTTTGCATGGTTGCAACCTACATCGCCCACCACTGAGACACTGCAGTCAACCTAACGGGGGAGTTCATAATAATATTGCCAACACATTTTCTGGAACTAGCATAGGAGTATAGCTGTTCCTTAGGGTGCATACCCGCCAACGTTTGACCCTCGTCTGTGATTTGTACGATTTTGGGTGCTAACATCGGCTTATATGAAGAAAAAAAATTAGCGTAAAAACTGTGCCTGAAAAATGGGACGGAAATTGGGACTTCTGAGCCTGGAAAAGGCATGGAATTTGTTTATATGATGCGAACCCTGTGGAAATGGAACATTAGATTAACTCCTTTGCCCTTAGCGATCAGGCAAGAGTGGCAGGGAGGGTTCGGTAGTTGTCAAGAGTGGATCTAAGACTTTATAATTCGAGGGGAGAGGGGGAGACAAGCCTCGGTGACTGAGGTCCATGCCCTAACTTTTGGTTGAAGGTCACACACCCCCTCGCCCTTACTTTTGGCCCTGTAGCTACTGTGCCGTTAAGCTTAAGATTTTTGTTGGGGTGGGGGGGTATAGTTCGTATGTCTACATAATAAGCTTTTCATATCTCCAAATTATGTGAAGTTATTATGAGACCTTCCTCTTTGTATGCAGCATGTAATATACGATTCCTGGAACATTACAGATCTCTAAGGGGGTATTGGGGGGGGGGGGTTACTTTAGATCCGTCACTGGTAGCTGTGTAGCATGATGCTATTGTAGTGAAACTCTAGCGCTAGCAAACCCCCTGGCGCTAGTCAGCCAGTCGCTATGCTATGAACT
Source organism: Lithobius niger (assembly GCA_023313725.1). Taxonomy (NCBI): domain Eukaryota; kingdom Metazoa; phylum Arthropoda; class Chilopoda; order Lithobiomorpha; family Lithobiidae; genus Lithobius; species Lithobius niger. The sequence goes on from JAHWFP010106958.1 coordinate 5,448, forward strand.
ACTATGAAATTTTAGCATGCCTGTCCACTCTGAATGAAGCATTCAACAAAGACAACTCAAAATCCATTAGGAAAATTTTTCCTTCAACAAGAATTATTTATCTGGTATAGATAAGAAACCAACTAAATTTTGCAAAACATTGTCGCAGATACTTAACCGCAACAACATTACCATGACAACAGCAGTACTTTGCCATCTCGCAGAGCTTGGTGTAGTTGGTGCTTCGGTCTCTGTGGTGTCTGCGAACAGTCTGTGAAAGTTGGAACATTTTTTTTGAAAATCCAGATTAAAATTATGCAGAATGCTTAACTTTAGACCCAATATAATCAGCAACGGTTGGTTTTAAGACTGCTTGAAAATTTGCTTGCATTTGATGGGTGGGCCGGGGGCCCCAACGCAGATGGGCCCCTGGCACCTGCCAGTCAGACTCTAGTGTGTACACGCCACTGTAAGAAAGGACAGTGTACTCCCTATAAACTCGGTCTGAGCTGGGGTCAATTCCAAGGTAAATCAGTTTCTAACCGAAAGGAATTTGTTAACTATCAATCAACATATTTTTTTTTTGCGTGTTCCCACCTTGGATAAGAACATGGCTGGGGTGGCAGAAGTGGGGCATTTGATTTTTATTCTGTGCATGGCAGCAAAACAGAATTAATTCCTACGAGCTGTAAACCCCCCCTACATGCGCTCAAAGAGCGGTAGTGTCGGTTGTGTGTTGGTAGATGTTGTGCCTCGGATGAGCTGTATTTGGTGTGCTCTACTCTGCAGCAGGCCTTCAGAAATGTTTGTCCGAGTCTACGAAGTAAACGTATTTGAATTTAAATTTTCTATTAGTTTAAGCTGCACCAGTGTCAGATGTTAGTCTTTCAAATAAACTTGACGTATCTAACTTCATATTTATCTTCCCATGGTGAATTCATCTCAGAAGGCATATATGAATAATTTTCTCACGGTAAAAGTAAGTAAATCCATACTTGACTGATGTCTTGCTGGTCTGGTTGGCCAGTACCAGGGTTGAAGAATATATAGGTAGTGCCACTATTTCTCTCTCAACGGTAAACATTAGACGAAAGAAGTACCTGCTTTCAGCGATTTACCGCCAGAGGGCGCTGTCATCAAGTAACGGCAGCACGAAGCATCATGGGGATCAAAACTATTTAGCGTCACTAAAACACATTAATTGTGATAAGAATACAAAATTAATTGTTTAAAATATACCATAATTCAGGTTAGGACATTAAAATAATTTTAAGAAAGATCAGAACTGGCTGATCGTTTAACTTTTTTTAATCCAACATTCAATTTTAAAACGGGTTGTCATTGCGAGTGGAGCTAAGTTTAACACATGGTTTTGTGATCCGAGAACGCTCAACACGACTATTGCTATTCAGCACTGCCAAGAGAAAGAAATCAAACTGATGCACATCCAGGAACCTGCATACAAACATATAGCTAAAATCTTACCCCAGAACTTAGTGGCAAACTCGAGACGAAGTGGAAAAATTTTCTCCCAGAAGCAGCTTGCGCAATGGAAAACGATTCACTCCATACAGGAAGTGAAAGTGAAAACGACGAACGAGAGAGCTGATGCAAGGCCATCTGCGAAGCAAGTAAGGGATTGGGAAGTTCGAATGTAGCAGACAGTTGGAGTAGAATCTTGCTGGTAGTGGTGCGTGCGCGTCTCACATCATTAGCCTGACGAAAAAAACCATATAGAAGTTTTCGAAAATTCACTGGTTAGAAGAAAAACTGGAATTTTGCTGTTGCGTACGTCACAGTAAGTCAAAGCGAGTATTTTGTCTGTTTCCGCAGGTATTGTCGCTATTACAATGGTTACCATGGTAACGATGCCGCCATTTTTTTTATTTCAAGTTTCGGCTCCTACGAGAACCAGACAAGTGCTGCCTTCTTGTGCTGTTGGTGGAAGCAAGTCTTTCTTTACCCCATGTTTTCAGAAAAGCGTCACTACTGTACTTACTAATCTACCCTGGCCAGTACTGAAAAATTGTTTTCGAGACAAGCTTACTACAGTGAAACCTCTTTATAACGATGTACAAGGGTCTTTGAAAAGTAAAATGTTATATCAGGTTTATTGTTATAAACAATCACTTTTGCATGCATTGCTGCTTAAGAGCCTCGAAAATAGCATTGTATAACAGGTTTATTGTTGTAAGAGGTACTGTTATAACGAGGTTTGACTGTACAACTGCTCCTCATTCCCATTTTTGGTAGCATAGTGGGGTTCAAAGCAGTACTAACGAACTACTTGTCCTACGTTCTGTGAAGTTTATCGAAATCTTTCCTCCTAGGTTTTCTTCTGGTTGCTTATTCTCCTGTCGGGCACCACTCTTAGCAGGATTCAATCGAGCTCAGTCCAAAGACAAGGAATTGAGTCGAACTTGGTTTATTTCATTGAGATTGACCGTTGGATGTCCTGCAATAGGCGTTGTGATGAGTCGTTCTCTTCGCAGCGTTTTTCCCGGAGCCCGAGAGAGCCCCATGAGAGAAGGCGATTGCCTTGAGTAGGCAAGCCCTGCGAGGGTTCAGAGTCTCACCCACACAGTTCATGTGTCGCCACTATAACTTATGAACCCATGTTGGATGCATTTGAAATTTTTCAAAGCACATGCATTCTGATCTTTCGGATTCTACTCTAGGCTATTCGATTCTATTGTAGATTTAAGTTTGAAAATCAATAAAATTAGGCAAGGGGTTTTGATCATATTTACTTTCAAAGATCAAAATTAATCTGACGTCATTAGTTTGCTACTGCTCTAATCACTATTCAGGGACATTAATGATGAAATTCTAAAGCAGTTCTTATTGTGAAAGTTCATATTCAAATGTAAGATGATGGAATAAAATCAAAAGTGCTCAATTTCACACGAATGGACCACTCACACAAACTCTGTGTCCTGCTAATTTTCGATAGACTATCAGTGGCACGTAGTCTGTAGACAATTAGCAGGACACCGAGTTGTGAGTGTCCGTTCGTGTTAAATTGAGCATCAGAGAAAGAGCAGCACAGTGACGCCATCACAGCCCCTCTTGCCTTCCACAGCCTATCTAATCTACCGGCCAGCCATACGAGAGAGCGGCAAGAGGCGGAGCGCATGAACTTCTGCAGTCAAGAAATACTAACTTTGGAACGGATAGTGCTAGAAACACCATTGCAACGGCGGGCTGCCAGGTAGTGCAAAAGGAATACCATGCTATGATGGCGCCACAGATTTTCTGACGTGGAGTCACAACCAGCCAATCCATGAAGGTTAACTAGGGAACCAGAAGAGATGGAAACAGAACTTCAACGCCGGTGATGTTTTGTGGCAAAACAAGAGATTTGACAACTCACAAGGCTTGGGTGTAAAACCCTGAAAGTGCCCCTACCTAAATTTATCGGTACCATGATAACAGACCCCCCCCCAGGAATTTCTAAAGGCGCTTGGGAGTATATGGATACATACCTGCTTTCAGACAGTTTCGCCCTAACCACAATTTTGCCAATCACGTTATTCGGGCTAGCTGAGAAGTGAAGGTGTTTTGCGGACCATTCAAGACGGTGGCGACAGCATTTAACTTGGAGTTTGTCAGTCCTTGGTTCTTGGAAGAATAGAGAAGGGAACTCTAAAACTCTATAGAGATTTCAAGTAGAAATAGTACCGATGGCGCATTTCGTGCGGGCTATCAGTGAATATTGTGAGAGGCTCGATCCCGCCCTGCTGGAATCTATCTGTGTGGAAAGCGCCGTGAAACAGATGCATCCCAGAAGTTTGAGTCCTTGAATGAACTAGCCAGAGAGGTCCCTGAGATCTGTAAATTATTAATACGACAATGGACTTACAGACAGCTAGTGCCCGCAACAGATTCTGTGGAGCCTAGTTTGTACTGGTCGGAATAAAGCAGCATCTGGACCAGTCTAACTCCAGGTAGAAAGAAGACGACCACGAGGTCAACAAGATCCAGACAATGCCAGCTAAGCGGAATAAAATGGAACCAGACCGCAAAACTCCACGATGTTCCATAGCTAGGTTGGATCCACGGGGTTCAGATTAAGAAGGGAGGTACGCTACGGCCCTTCCTTCACAACATCCCCAAGGAATGTAAGACACTACATCAAGGAAGACGAGTCGGCTTACGACTCCAGCAACTCCCAATAATTGCTGCACCTACGATTCCGACGCACGCTGGCATGCAGAATGTCCAAATAAATAGAAAAAAAACTGACTAGAAGGTCTTCCATCACAGAGGACGAGACCACAGTAAAGACAAACAACAAGAGAAATGCGACACCAGATTTAGAGGACGATGTGACAAATGCATCAAACTGCCAGGAATGATACATGTGAAAGGATTACATAAAAGAGATGTCATATGGGAAATGACCGTTGTTGGCAATCGTCGATGGCGGGCTTAGAACAATAGGCCTTTTAGCCAGCAGATCCACATCTACAACAATAAAGTGTTACTGCAGCCAAGTTGAAGGCTATCGGACATGTAATTCATTACAGTACCAAGATCACGTTCTTGTTGGCGAAAGAAACTATCCAAGGTGGAGGCCACCTTCACAAAACAATTACGTGGGAGGCAGGGAAACATGACGAAGCAACCCGTCTTAATCCTACCAGGAAGAGCAGGCGAAGTCGTCCCGAGGCGTGACTATATGTTTCGGAGGGGCATTGTTGTCAACATTAATAATGGATGGCGAGTGGGGACAGGACCAATCCACCCCTTTGACGCCCATCAGGCTTCCTTGACCTGCATTACGTCGCCAGCAGCACCAAAGTATCAAGTTGCACGCAAGAAAGAAGACTGGATAGTGATAGGAGAGCATGTTAATAAGGCTCGGTGCTCTCTGTAACAGAAAGACAAATTAAGGGAGGTTCCCTAGGATGCTCACATTAAGATCGGGCATAACTTACCTAATGGAGCACAAGTTAGTGTTGGAGCTGAGAATCAAGTCGATCCGCATCTCTTACTGAACTGTCAATATACAAAAAATCATGGAGGACCAGATGGAACTTTGGCTTTCACAAGGTGTTATCCCAAGACGCATTAGTTCTTGGAGCGCGGCTCCTGCCCTGGTTACCAAACTTGGGTGGGGTCCTCTGGTGCTAAAAGATTTTGTGTCGGTTTTTGGACAATTAACAGCAAGACTGATCGATGCAATGGTTTGTAACAGTTTTGACCAAGTGTTTGAAATGTTAGGCAAGGCAAAGTACTTTAGTGTATTGGACTTGCGAGGAGGCTTCCTACAGATACCGCTCGGCGAGGAGTCAAAGTCCACATTTTAGCTATCTTCCTTTTCGTTTAAAAAAGGCGCCTGCATGCTTCACAAGGTTAATGGACTTGGTTTTGGGTGAGAGTCTGTACCGACTTTGTGTAATATATACAGGCGAGACATACGAGGATCATATGAAGAAAATTGCAGAGGTGCTAGAGGATGCAGGGTTAATGGCCCACATTAACAAGGTCAAGAACTACGCTACCACTTGCATATCTTAAAGCCCGGTTTCATTCAACCACAACTGGAAAGCGTAGAAGTAATTCAGAGTTTCCCTGCACCGAATGGGCGTAAAGGGCTGAGATGAGTATTAGGCATGTATGGTTTTTATAGGCAGTTCGTAGAAGAAGGCTTCAATTTTACCGCCTGACCATTGTTTGTTCTTCTGAAGAAGGACGTAAAGTTTAATTGGAGTGAGGAGTGTCAGTCAGTGGTAAACCACCTCAAAGAGCAATTGGTCGACTGTGCACTTAACTGCCAGATATGATACAACGCTTCGTCATAAATACAGACGCAAGCAGAGGGCTGTCGGTTATTGTGTTTCATCACGTACCGGGGCAAGGAATGTGACTAGTGTCCTTTGCGGGAAGACGAACCAGCGAGGTCGAATCACTGTACTCGTCGACGGAGCTTGAATTCGGTACCATGATTTATGGACTAAACAAGTTTAGAGGCTTCGTGGACAATACACCATTCATCATTGAAACTGACCATGCAGCTATAACAAGGATCATGAAGCTACCCAGTCCGACTAGCAGGATAGTCAGATGGGTAATTCAACTGCATGGGATGGACTTCAAAGGTCATTCACAAGAAAGGCAAAGACAACTCATCGGCAGATTACATCTCATGGTTCAGCAACGACAAGGACGGGCCAGAAGAATAAGCTGGCGGACGTCTATGTGCGCTTAGGATGCACGGAAACTGAATGACACCAGAAAGAAAGTCTACTCTCCAAGACCTCTCTACAGGATTGTTATCAGGAAAGTACACAACAGCAGACCACATCTCCATGCAGATAGGAATCGGCAGCGGATGGACTATAGCTACATTCTAAAACATCGACTAGGAAGCACATATCAGTGCAAGAAGGTGAACTAGGCTCAGGATGCGCGAGAACTGATCAGTATAAAGGGTAATCCCTGTTCAGCTTGCCGGCATCAGCAAGTAGACCTCGGCAGGGTTATGGACTGATGGGCAACGAAGGATCACCAATAGGCGATGGGATCTTTGTTCAGGATTTGAAATTAAGCTTAGGATGCGCCAAGACCGTATTAAAACCAGACAAGGCATTGGCCGGTACGCAGGCATTAACGGTATACTTCAGCAGACTCAACGTCCAGAAGAAAAGGGTCACCTTTGTTAAGGATTGTTGTAACACGGGATGCACGAAACCGAGGAAAGGGATTCAATGTCGAAGCCACACCATTTGTACCGTACAAGTTGGCAATGGGAATGCAGGCTGCTCAGGAAGTGGATAGCATCGCTGCAGTATGGCACTCTGAAGAGTCAGCAGGCAAGCTGGGATTACGCGTGGGATGCACAAGTATCGAAAATGCCAGAGAGGACCTAGAAGCTTCAGCAGGCAGGCTGAGATTGCGTGCATGATGCATGGAAATAAAAAATGCCAGGGTTTCCCAAGTTGACTCGAGCTCAATACATTTTCCTATTGTTGAAGAAATTAGAGAGGCTCAGCATAATGACAGGGGAACTCAACGGAAGATTCAGAAGATTTTAAAAGAAAAGGAGTCAATAGACCACAACCACAGATAGGCATAGAAGCCTATGCTGTGACAGATGCAGTATTAGTATGGTATTTTGTGCCGGACGACATACTGGACACAAATACGGGTGCACTACATGCAGGCGTGTACTTTCCGAAAGCATTACAGCCAGGTTATGTTGAGGTGGTGCATAATTCTACTAGGAATATTCATTTTGGGCCTTGTAAGACTTTAAAAGCGTGAAGAGCCATTGTACATCGGAAGGCATACGTCACAGCGTTTGGGCCTACATAAACACGTATGGAGTTTGGCACGTGTGTAAGGCGGTACACAAAAAACCGCCAGCACTACTGAAGGTTATGGAACGATACCCACGGTCTTGAAGCAAAGCGTCATTTTATTTGATCGAGCGTGTTGGCTATAAATATTTATTATGCCCGTGGGGCATACACTTTAATGGCCTATAGGGGAAAAGGGGGGGGGG
>JAHWFP010106961.1:0-28856 GCA_023313725.1 Lithobius niger
CCCCCCCCCCCCTTCTTAGCCGCTTTAGTTGAGTTTTTGGGCCACCTTTTGAATACCAATTTTTTATTGTCTTCTTCTTTCCCGCCCAAACAAAATTCGTGTTTTGAACTCTGAAACCTTGCCATTGCCCACGAACGAATTCTGAAATCCGAAGTTTGCGTGTGTGAGTATTAATAACCACGGTTCCAAGGTAAACACACTTTTTTGAAGAAACCTACAAAAACTTCCAAAATTTATAGAAATTCTCGTAATAGTGTCAGGGACATTAAAATTGCAGCGTGTGTTATACATAATTGTATTTTGAAGCCCTTCACCTCCACGAAGCTATAGGTGGTATTCTTCAGTCTTGACAAAAGAAATATGTTGAAAAGAGAAGCCCCCAGTGCACAACATCAAGACAACTCGGACGCAAGGTTGCCACCAATGTGGAAAACGTGAAAAAATTTGAAATTCCACCCTCTCCAATAAAAGTGTAAAAAAAATGTGAACTTTTAGTAAAAAAAAAATCGCAATGAGGCACGAATAATAAATAAAATGAAATAGTTATCGCTTTTCCAACTCCATTGTACGCATTCAGGTTATTCGGTTAAGACGTGATCATAAACCACAGAAGGTTCCAATCACAAAACCAGTCCTTAAGGCTGTGAGAAGTTCAAAAAAATCCAGCGCACAAAAGATTGCAGTCACAACGTGGCGCCAAGAAACGGAAACTAGATGAACAAAGACATCGTAGCTACATTGAAGAAGACACCTTTAACTGAAAATGGGGAACAACTACAGAAGAGAGCCAAAGTTATGCAGGACCAAGGTTTAAAGCTTTTAAGTAAAACTTGCGCAAAAACATCCCTCCCAGCGCCATTTTTCTCGATCCTCCACATCAAATACGGCTCCAAAAGTCTATTTACTTACCGTTAGGCTTTCCCTTGCTAAAAATCCGTTTTAAAATGTGGCGTCTAGGAGATTTTTTGTTGAATATTGTTAACTATATTTAAGAACGACCCGTTCCTATATGATCCTTTGCGCGCCTACAATGACCTTGAAGTTTTATCTGTGTGTGCGCAGTACTGATTTTAATCGTTTGCTAATAATTACTATGAGATCAAAATTCTAAAAGACTAATGCAGTAAAAATTAAAATTAATTATTCCAATAGATCGCCGAAGCAAAATTATAAGACACTAGTCTAGAAAATTATAAATTGTGATTTTAAAATACGAGAATCATTCTGGTTTGTGACGACACAATTAATGCGTTCACGCTGGCTTGTATATTAGGCACAATGCCAACTGAGATAGTAGCTGCGTTTTCGCTGCGGGGAACGCAGCTACTGTCTCAGTAGCTTAAGTGTTCCAAAAGTAAAACATGTATGTCAAAATGGACGTAATTGCCTTTTTTTTTGGTTTATATTTTTCTTGATTATAAAATTATAACTAAATTTGTAGCCACAAAAGGACTTTATAGACCGTCAGCAACACTCACTGAATAATTTTATAAATAATAATAATAAAAAAAACTTCCTCCTTTTTTTCCCTAAACCCAGCCACGACCCCCGCAAACATTAAAAGAAATGACACCAGGTAATAATATGAAATAATTTCAATATTGGTAACTCAAGAAATAACACCAGGTAACCGATTTTATTTGTCCTGATCTGTGGTCTGTTGCTTTTTTTTTTCTACGGCCCAGCTTTACGATTTTAAAGACGTGTGCTTGGTAAGATACGATCAGTTTGGTAATTGAATTTGCTGCCAATTTTGCAAACAGGCGGTCATGCGCTCATTCATTACCTAAGTAGACACGGAAGATGCTCTGAAGAGGTCGTTAATCATTTTGCCCCTGCCAAATACTTGAAATATTTATGGAAACATTAACCAGGTGTGTAGTGAACTGTAAATTTAATACAATTTCCAAAACATATTTTCAGGCTGTGTCTTCGCTGTGAAAAAGCTACGACGGAATACGAAAAAATTACTGATTTTGCATCAATGAGTGAATTTTTGGGGTAATTACGTAGGCATACAAACGCAGTGCCAATGTTGACCGTGACGTTGAATAATGTTTATCATGTTATAATGTTGTAATACTTTTCTGATGGGTCATCGTTTAAGGAATTGCCATTACCCGCGACTCGGTCTAAAACGGCGCAAACCCCAAAACTCCACCGTTTGCCTCCAACTTGAATTATCAGTTAACTCTTCCAGTTTTGTGTGAATGGGATTAACATTCGTTTAACCTGTGGTGGCCCAGTGGAGGGTTACTGGGGGAGGGATACAGACATTTCTTCAGAAAACTTAACTATTATTCGAATCAGCAAACTCGAGGAGTCATTCTACCCTAAATCAATCAAAGACTTTCCATCTAGAGTATTCAGGAAGAGAATCGGTCTAGAAATGAGCTCGTGATCGTGTCGATTGCAGCCTGTAAAAGATCGTAGAAATTTCCAAAGATAATCGTAGCAGTTGACAAGGACTATTACTTCAAGTACAGTGTGTGTGTGGGTACAGATTTTGGCCCGTTCACTATTTTTCCATTTGACCCCGCTATTCATGAAATGTTGTGGGTACAGATATTGGCTCGATCACTGTCGGTCCATTTTGGGCCCATCATTCGTGAAATGTGATGGGTACAGATTTTGGCTTGTTCACTATCGGTCCATTTTGGCGCCTCTATTCATGAAATGTTATGGTTACAGATTTTGACCCGTTCACTATCGGTCCATTTTGGCCCCACTATTCGTGAAATGTTATGGGTACGGATTTTGGCTCGTTCACTATTGGTCCTGTGATTCACCATTTTATCCCCACTGTTCATGTCATGTTATCTTCCACAATGTTTCACAATGTTTGCAGCTCATTATAAATTGATTTGTTTTGCGTTTTTTGCAGGTGAAAAGCCATACACATGTACGTGGGAAGGATGCACATGGAAATTTGCCCGTTCGGACGAATTAACGAGGCACTACCGTAAACACACGGGCCAGAAGCCTTTCAAGTGTAGTCAATGCCAGAGGTCGTTTTCACGCTCTGACCACCTGTCACTGCATATGAAGAGACACTGACACACTCCACATATACAGGTCAGTATTGGTACAACGTCAGTTTCGTATGTGCGAGATGTATTATAGTGACAGCAAGAGAATTTTGAACGGTATTGTGTGACTGCTAGTCTTGAAAAATCAGAAAAATTAATAATTGTTACTTATAAGACTACGGCAACTGAGAAAGTGTGTTCTACTAAATTGTTAATGTTATTTTGCTAAGGAGTTACAGCAGGTTCTTCACCTGTAGTTCCGTACGCCAACTTATCGTGTGCTTGGCGTATCTTGAGTCCTGGGAGTATTTTACGAGCGACTAGGTCTTCCTGGATGGGACGGCTTTAAACGACGGCCGCCATTGTTTTTGTAACCATCTTGGATATCAACAAGGCACTCTGCTGCCAAAAACGTACAATCGATGATCTGTGTTCGTTCTGCGGCGAACTCAAGATAGCCCACGCACATTTTAATCATTAATAAAGCGCACAGTGAGGAAAGCTATATCCTGGTTCAAGTAAAGAATGTTTTTCTTTTATGGGCATCTTATTGTTCTAATGGTAATGAATGTGTATGGATTGCTCGCTTCTGTTCGAACCATCATACATTACAAAGGGAATCACCTTTAACTTGGTGCAAACGCTGGATCGTACAGAAGCGAATAACCAATAGTAGTACTTTTATTTCTATGAGAACAGTGAAATGCCTATATAAGGAAAACCGTCTTTCTTGAACAAGAGTCTAGTTACAGCCAGCCAAATAATACAAAACATTAAACAGCTAAAATTGTTCATTTGGCCTTTGCTCACAGCCTCTCCCCATCTCGTTAAACTGGCCACAAGGCCTAACCCCCAAAGGAATAAATAATCTCTCCAAATAATCCTTCAAACTCAATAAACCATAAAACCAAAAAAAAATTTTATGTCGAAATGAGCGAAGTAAAACACTAAAAACTAGCCCAATAAGATGCAGGTGCTAAAACGAATTTCATGTGAACAAACAAATATTGCACTAACAGTCAGACGTTTGTTTATTATGTTCTCACCTGGAGGTCTGTTTCTCTTCTGGTTTCAACAATGGTTTGACAATGAAATTTGAACACTTCTTTGACACACAGGTACTGATGCAGCGCTTTTTCATGGACTAAACTGCCATTGTTACAATTTAGCATTGTTACGTGAGAAACTTATCTCTTAGCCGGTTGCGGTTAACGCTCGCTAAAACTCTTTAAGCCTTAGGGCTTCGTCAGGCAGATATGATCGGGTGCGGTTAACGCTCGCTAAAACCCTTTGACCTTTAGCCTCATTGCTTAGAAACACGCTCCAACAGTGCAACAGCGTTGAAGCTCGACTTTTCATTGTTGTATTTCACCAATGGAACGTCGAGCTTCAATCCAGGTAAAGCGAGAAGCATCAAATTCGGGCATCAAACCCATGAATAAATTCCTGAGAAAACCAAAAAAAGAGTCCAGAGTCTCCTCTGAGGATCAGGGAGCGAAAGCCCGATCGCAAAATTGGCGACTTCTTCAAAAAAGTTTTACCACACTGTGATCTGTTGAACTAGCTTTGCCGATTTTAGTGTTTTCCAATTCGGTGCAATTTGTTTAAGTGGGTTGGTTTTAACTATTGCTGGCTCTTATGGACCTTTCCTGATCCTATTGCTTCTTTCGGCAATGAACTAAATTATTGTTACTGTTACTTTGAGTATGAAAAGCTGAGGCTGAAAACTAAATACTGATTCTTGATGTTCGATTGAAGTGGAGGTGGGACCGTGTACCCAGGACAATGAATGGTGATCAGTAGGAAGGCTAACTTGTCGTAAAAAATGGATAAACCAATTTAATAAAACATCATTATGATTCCTATCAGTTGAACTGTTGGTAAATACCTTTCTTTAATAGGTGCTGGTTGTGCCAACCACAACCCAATAAAACTTTATTTTATTGGTTCCAGAAGCCATAACTTAACTCTTCGATCAAAGATATCTTTTATAGCTTCTGATAAAACCTCTCAATTGAGAGTGTATTGAAGTGTGAAATCTGTTGCGACAGAAGCGCCATCTTAGATGTTTAGACCGTGAAGAACTGCAATTTATAAATAAAACATGCAACTCTCTGAACATGTGCATTCTTTTTTTGCACTTGTCTGTTTTTTTGTTTTTACTTAGACGTCACTTCTCTATCTCGGGCGTTCAAAAGCTATATATACATGCGTAATGACCATTTTCTAAATAAGAGTTTTTGTCTGAATCTAATAAACAATGTCGAATTCGAGATATTTTTATTTCTTGTATTGCAGGTGTCGGTTTTCTGATTAACATAGATACGAACGCGGATTAAGCGTGTCCTTGCAGAACATTAGGACTAACGTGTGATTAGAATGCGATTACTGCTGCTGATTGCAATGTTTTTTTTTAATGCGTGTCTGAGTTTTTTTTTAAATACGTGTCTGTCTCTCTTTTTTAAGTTCTGTTTGTTTTCTACCTTCGCGTCACTGCAGAATTGATGCATTGCCCGGGTATTAGCTTCTTAAAGGACAGCAATCCATTAGACTTTAGGGTGGTGCTGTGCATGTGAAGGACCTGTTTAGGCCTAATCCTTTACAAATGAAGTTGTTGTCCATCGATGTAAATTACTACTTCGCGTATACGGGCCAGACACATCTGCATATCTTTCATAGGTTTAAAGTTAGTGAATTAAGTAGATAATCAATCTTACCGAAAAGTTAGTATTTATGGCCGGTTTGAAGAAAGTGACACGTCTTTGAGTTTACTGAAGATATTCTGTAACCTTCACTTAAAAGTCGTGCTTAAACGTAATGATGAAAGGTGTCTAAACACAGGGTTTGTTCCTTGGAGTCACTTTTTGTAGACAAACAAAAAGTTAATCCAAGGAATAAACCCTGTCTTTAGACACCTTTCATCACTACGTCTATATTTAAACACAACTCTTTTTTCCGTAAGAGCTGACATGAGAACCATTTTAGTAAGCTCTTTCCAAATACTTGATGTACTTGGAAAGGGCTTACTAAAATGGCCTTCGTGTTAGCTCTTCCGGAAAAAAGCAGCTGGCAGCCAGAAATTTGATCTCAAACATTGTAAGACAGTTCTGCTTGATGAGCAGCACACTCTTTTAAAGAACGAAATAACCGACGTACCACAAAATGGGACAAGTAGGAACTTTCCATCAGAAGTTAAGTGAACTTATGCATTTATGACTGGTTAATAGTGTCTGTTGACAGTTTTTTTGTGAAATGCCTACAACATTTATATTCTTTGGAGAGGGAGGTGGTACTTCTAGTTTGGAGGCATTGCCAAAATGGTAATTTGCACTCACATAAATAACAAAAAATCAACATGTTTAAATAACAAAAATATCATCATGTTTATGGCAAAACTAATAAGGGTCATAGAATTTAGCCAAGAAAAGAAAGTAGTCGAGTGTGTAGTCTTACATTCTTCTTCTTTTGTTTGGGCATGAAAAATTTTGAATTTTGGGTTCTGACTTTAATTGTTAGGGATGGGTCGGTAACCAAAACCGAAACCGAATTTTAGGTTTTTACTGAAAACCGAAACCGATTCGGATTTTGTGACGGTTTTTCGTACGGTGTTCAAAAAATCAAAAATTGATTGGTTGTTTTAAATTTTTTTTAATAATTATCATTTTTTATGCAAAGCTCCTAGTCATTTAAAACAAAAAACACTAGAGGAAAATGGTGGCATATCAAAACCCATGGTCTATGACGCTGCTGAAAGTGAAAGGAGGAGGGAGTTAGAAGCTAGTAATGCCAATGTTACAAGAAAAAAAATATATAAATATATGGTTGGGGTGGAGGGTGGCAAAAACCGATACCGAAACTGAAACCGCGGTTTTGTGGGCTTGAAAACCGAAACTGGAACCGATGTCAAAAAAATGAAACCGACCCATCCCTAATAATGGTTGGATACAGCAGTAAGGTTTCACGTTACAACAACGCTGCAGTATCTGATACCTTACAGGAAAGTTTATTTGCGTTCCTTTGCTGTTTTGTCTTCGGATCAACTAAACCTTACCTTAAGAATCAAACAAGTAATTTTTTATTTACTAATTCCTATGCTAGTGTGCTTTATTTTAGTGAGTCTTAATGCTCCTCTTACTTTTTGGTGGAATAAAAAAATTATTTATTTATTTATTTATATTATTATTCAGGCAATCAAACAACTTCTAAAAAGTTGTCAAAACATTGTGTCAAAACTTTTATCTTACAGCAGCCATGGGCTAGACTTTTTTTTTTGTTTCCCTTATTGTTACGAAAAACTTTCGTGAATTAAAAAAAAAAAACACTTATAGTGTCCGCGGCCTATCTTGAGTTCGCTGTAGAAGGAACACAGATAATCGATTGTACGTTTTTAGTAGCAGAGTGCCTTGCTGATATCCAAGATGGTTACAAAAACAATGTCGGCCGTCGATTAAAGCCGCCTCCTCCAGGAAGACGTAGCCGCTCATAAAATACTTTCAGGACTCAAGATACGCCACGCACACAATAACAACCTGATGCTCAGTTGTCATCTAGCAGTCATTTCTGCATGCAAGTAGGTGATTGGCTGAAAGAACAACATTTTTCCACAAAGGAAATTATACGGCAATCGAGTAATGCAACTGTCATAACATTCACTTACAGTATTTCACTAAAATTATGAGTAGTATTGACATTATAGTAAGTGGTGCTGCATTGGTTTATGATCTGGTCGCTGCCGTGCAAATTTCATGAAAATACTGCGATATTTGTAGCAGTTGACTCCACTAAATGCGGAGACTGTGCATGCAACAAACTGACATAAAATTTGATTGACACAATTTTGATACAGTTATAAGAGATCATAACACAATCACTGTATGGGCAAGATTATGTTTTGCTAATAAATATGTAACATTATGTAAGTGTAAAATTATTACAGTATTTGGTTAAGCTGTGATCGCCAAGCAAGCTGAGAACATCAAAATTAGTAAGCCTTAAGCAATTACGGCACAAGTTTTGATTGTCGTTGTAGTAGATTTTGGGTTGTCTTGACATATTAATGCACAATAAATAATTTTTAAAAAAGGTCAATAAAGAAGAAAAAAATCTGAGTGTCCAATAATTGAGCAATTTCGCCATTTCTAACTTGCGCAAAGATTGATCTTACATTGACGTTATTACAGTATCGGAATCCTTATTCCTCATTACTTTTCCTTACTATTCCTCATTCTTCCTCATGCAATGTCTTAACGTCATGAAAAATCCATCATTTGCGAAACTATAACACTTGCTTCTTAAATGCTACTGTAGGCAAACAAGCTGCGTCTTGATATCTTTGTTGAAGCACAGTATATATCTGAGACGAACAGGGGTGCGTGATATTAAAATACGCAGCAGAACAAGTTACTTACCGAGAGTATTTGTCTTGTGAATAGTCATGTCATGCGAATATCAAGTGTTTCCAAACGAATTCAGCATTGTGAGGAGTCCCCAGGAGTCCTCCATTGCTTCGTTCTCCGTTCTGTTGCTTTGTGAGGAGTCCCCAGGGAATTTGAGCAAAACTCATGCGGCACTTCACGACTTCCATTTTTGTTTGACTTTTTCTTGGTTCTCCGTTACCATGATGTGATGTCACATGGTACTATTACGATGATGCAAAACTTGTAAACCTATGTCATAACGAATGGTAATTAAGGCTTGGACCTTTTGTGTTGCAGATAGTCCTCGTGGAGGAGTGAAAAAAATTAGGCCCCAAGATAATTATTTACTTGTGGGAGATGGTACGTGATGCCAAGAAGTGCTGAACCGAAGACGTCAACGGCTGTCGGATTCAAACCAAGGGCACAACAATGCATTGAGACGTCAGCAGAATCCCAAGGAAAGAGTCTTACCTTTTGGGGGAGAAAGACTCCGTCCTAAGCGGACTTTCTTGGCCAACAACTATGACTATCACCCCGTGACTAGTCTAGAAACTGAAAGCCTATCAGCATCATTGCGCAGTGAAGTGCACAACTGTTGTATAGTTAGAGTGCGATTAGCCATCTTGCACATTGTGTTTAACAGTGACCAACTTCCAAGTCTTCCCCGGTCGTTAGGTGATCTCCGTTGACGACATAGGGACCAAAATAATCTACCTAGACATGTACAAGGTTCTTGAATCTTATGGAAGCCGAGAAGACCATTGTGTGTGAAAGATGTAAGATACAACACAGACTGCAAACTACAATTAGAACTCGAGCAAGACTATCGTTTCCGTAGAGACCTACTTTCGTCGCTACATTTCTGATAGCTTGTGGGATCAATGTAGCATAGTTCCTGTTTTTGTTGTATATTTCATTTATGTTCTTCGCTTCATTTCTCACACCTTCCTTGCCACAATTTATCCAGCAGAACCTTACGTTGACCTATTATCACCTGATAATCATTTTTATTGATGTTTATGTAACGTTCAGTTCCACCGATTTGTATTGTTTTTTCCACCTGTTGAAGTCCGTAAATCCTAATCTTGCTTCTTTACGTACACGATTAAAGTGCCAATGATGTTTCTTGGACTCCGCTTAAAAAAAAACTCAGTTTGTACCCTTTTTAATTAAAAACGATGTTTTTCATTCTGATTAGCAAAATATGTTTACATATTAATAGCGAAAATTACAAATTGGCCCATTCTCGTTAAAGTACAAGTAAACCTTCTCCTCTAAGTCCTGTTTAATTACTACAGATTTTGAATAGCCGAAGTGAACGGGAGGGTTTATTTTATGAACTGGTGTACAAGAAGTATTGTCCTAATCCAGGATGTACGGACTTCTCTTACATAGACTTTGATCTCGATTTTCATCTTTTTTGTGCGAGTGTTTTTCCCTGATCACAACATTCCACTTATGGGGTAAAAGATTTATTTTCACAAGGTAAATCTTGCAAACCTATTAGCTGAATTCCGAAAAGAGACAGCTCCAAGTTCACTTTGGTCACTTGCTTTTGTAAGGTGCCGAGTGAAGAATGGTGTCTATAGGACTCACTAACACTCATCTACTTAGAGTATACCAGTGTAGAAAGAAAAGATGGTACAGTATTTTTGATGTAGCTCTTTTGGCAGTGGTTTATGTACCTATTGCGTGTATATTCAAATAGGTTAATTTTTCTATTGAAACTGCCACACTTACTTTGGCTGTTCTACAAAGCTACCTGTCCAGCATACTTCCCTTCAATCATTTCACATTTTTGTTGTGTGGCCAAGTTTAGAGTTAGTTTCTGCTCAAATATGTCTCCGTAGTTTGAAATTTCCTGAGATATCGAGAATATACCAGTTTAAGATGTAAGTGTCCTGGGTGACACTAGCTCTGATCCATATTAAAAGATGTCAATGTTGCATTGTGCAATTACAAAATTGACATCTTGTAATGTGTGTAAGACCCAGTGTTGGCCTGGATTCCTATAATTTGAATGTCTCTATAATTCACTGTCATTTGTTTCTTTGGAACTTATAAAGGGGCGAGAATCAGAGCTCACAATCAGAAATCATAAAAAAAAAGCATTTACCGTAAATCGTCTATTTGTAGCCCTGGCTACTGGTTAAAAATCAAGCCATTTTGACTCGGCTACCACTAAAGATCGGCTACTACAAGATTTAGAAAGCAAATTTATGGTATCAATACAACACATATCTGACATTAAAAACGATAAATAATATAACATGAATACTTTTACTATTAATCTTTAATAAATCTAAACTTGGCAGTAATAATAATATTTGGTTTGTCACACCCAATATAGTGTGAAGGGAAATGGCAGGACCGAGGTCTCTGACACCGGTCCCACAAACAGTTCTCTAGGGGGATGGAGGTAATGTGCGCAGGCAAAACTCTGGTCTCCTTAAAAACGGTCTTAGGTCGAACTCGTCGAGTCCACGTCTGAACGTCTGAAGGGAGGGAGACTGGACTAATTTAGATGGTAGCGCATTCCACGGGTTGACAATTCTCACCGCAAAGAAAGAAGATCGAACGTCCAGCCGGGTTTTGGGCTTTACCAGTTTAAAACAGTGGCCCCGTGTTTTTTTTTTTCACATTCGAGAGTTCAAAGAAGGGGACATCAATTGGGAGAAATTAATCATTCATAAATAAGAATTATTTCAAAATCAAGCCATTTTGACCCGGCTACAACTCGAGACCGGCTACTACTAACTAATGATTGGGAAAACACCCGGCTACAATTAGAGACCGGCTACTATTAGAGACCCGGCTACAATTAGAGACCGGCTATAATTAGAGACTGGGTACAATTAAAGACGCGGCCACAAACAGAGGATTTACGGTAATCTTGCTTACAATTACTATTCCACTGTCCGCTGATGCGTACTGTAAAGCTGACAATTTGAGTTTTAAATCTTGAAACATTCCGAGTGAACTAGAGTTCCCTATTTGTTGTTAGACCATAAATTGTCCGGCTTAAAATAGATTTTTCATCAGATTCGACTATCATTTGCGGTATGTAAACTTGTTCACTGTACACGAAGAACGTGAGAGACATTAATAATACCTTTGGATTTTTTTTAGGATACCACTATCCTCAATCTGTATTAATTGTAATTTCAAACCGTATAAAAGGGCAAGACAGTTTAAAACCAGTGAAAGAGATCCTTCAACTACTATGAGATATGAAACTTGATTGAACGACTAAATTTTCACGCTGTCGAAGTTTCGTATAGTGTTGCTTTTTTTGAGCTCATTGAATTAAGTCTTATCCTGTTGAATGATTACTCTGTATGTGTTCCTGTATATCATTTGCTTTGCAACTAACCATCAAGTAAACTTGTAATTATGAACGTGCTCAAGTTGTACAAGAGGACAGAGTATTATTTTGTGGGGCGTCACGAGCATTAATACCTCATACTTATAGCTATGCATCTCTAAAAGTATTGCGTCAGATATATCTCCCAGTAGAGCCCTTGACGCTGAAGGGATGTTTTTATTTGATGCCACATAGGTGAATTTCAGAAGTTTTACGTGTGCGTTATTTCTAAATCATCATCCCAAGTTAACGGTGGGATTATTTGTAATAAATTACGTTCAGCTACAGATCGTACATGTTAAAATTATTAATTTCATGTGTGTTTGGCTGCCGTGGCTCCACCTATGCAGCGCTTATAGCTATTGCATTCTTTAAGAAAGGAAAATTTGTATTTTTAATATCTAGCAGTTTCTCTAGAAATCAGTTAAATGGGACATCTTTGGTCTACGACCACACAGGACTAGATACTGTAAACTGCAAGTAAAATCTTTCGACAAATAGAACAAGTGTTTTGCCTAAGGTTGTGAATTGTAAGAAAAAAACAATGTCTGCTGCAAAGAAAGTTGACTAACTCTTTCGATACAAAAACTGTAAGCGATCACACTTTCGCCTGAAGTTACAAAAGCATTACTGCGCCATCAATGCGATGATAAGCAACACTTATTCTACTTGTTAAGTCCACCAACATTCCCGAGAAAAACTACTGTTTTATCGCCTAAATCATGCAAGAGGTTTTTTTTTCATTTGAAGTATGCTTTGTTATGATGAGAGTATTGATTACGTGCCTTCCATGTAACAAAACTATAATTTTATTAGGGCTATGAACATCCCCCAGGAAGTAGAAGACTAAAATTCAACAAACACAACAGTGCTTTGTGTAGTACAGTTATTAACAATACATTCATTACTTGCTAGTTTTTTTAATTAGTTTTGTTGCATGAAAAAGAAAAGCTGCTAGAAAGATTGATTTGTTCATCCTTAATGGAAACCCTACAGATTGTGACACCGATATATAAATTTGCAGTTTAATTTCGTTCTGTTTAATAATGCAGTTGTGAAAAAGAACTAAGGAGCAAGTTTTCAACAAACTTTTATAAAATCTGAACGTTTTTGAACACTGCTTTCTTATTCTTCGAGATTGTGTTACACCAGGAGTATGAAAGGATGAGTACAAACCTAACCTAACTTAACCATTTCATGCCCGCATTAGCTCTATGTAGGATTCGTACGGTTCCTTGAAAACCTGGAAATGTCCTGGAAAATAAAAATGAAATTCCAGGCATGGAAAAGTCCTTTTAAGTCCTGGAATAGTTCTGGAAATTCCCATAACAGAAAATCACGATTCTGGTTTACATGTCGAGACAGCAGCTTACGCACTCACATTTAAACTACCACAGTGTTGATAATATTTCATATTTAACAAATTTATCTTTTAATTGTCTCATTTTAACATTATAAATAATTTCCAACCCTTGAATTTGCATTGACCAGTCCTTGAAAAATCCTGGAATTTTAAGGTTACAGATGAGTACGAACCCTGTCTATGGCTACGAAACCTCACAAGCAGTGTAGTGAAGGGGAAGTGCAAGAGAGCGACGCTCCCTTACCTTTTTTTAGAAGAATAGTGCGAATAGGTGGGAAGCTATCTCTAGAGAGTAAAGTTTTCACTTTCACTGTCTCTGCCGACAACTTGTTGGTAATGGCGGGCGCAAAGTGCCGAAAAAATTAATGCTACTAGTTAACTGCACTAGACGGTTTGTGAATGGATGCGAAATGGTATTTAGGTGTGCTTTTTATTTGGGGAAATGGGGGAAATGATCCTTCACTTTTTTTGCCACTACATCACTGCTCTCAAGTTTAAAAAGTCTCAATGCCCACTGTGAGCTTTACGAGGGGATCCTTGAGTAAAGCGACCAACAACGGCCCAGTGGTTAGCAAACAAGTGAATGCCGGTGCGAATCCTATCACCAACCAACTCACTAATGTGACTAAGAAAAAATTCACTGAAACCTAAGTCGGGCGTGAAAGGGTTGAATCTTCCTTTTGCTTTAAACATATTGAAAATAAAAATTCGATCCTGCTTTCAAATCTGTTTAGCACCAAAGTGCATCCACCAATGCTTTGTGAACTGAGCCAACGTTACAGGAATACCGGTGGTACAAAACTTCAGAGTTCGGTCATTTTCATTTTTTATTTTTGTGGTTGAGGAGTTGGCCGAGTTGAACGCTATAACTGATGATGAATGGAAACAGGGTCTTGAAGTAGATCAATATTTTCGTTCCTAATTTTTTATGCTCTCCTGGGACCACAGTCTTGAGCTGCGCTTTTTAAATTGCATGTGGTTTTACCAAAATGGTGGCTCACCCATTCTATCACACGCGACTTTTGATAAAACCCAGGAGTGAGTGATACTATGGAATTTCTGGAATTTCTGGAATTTCAGTACTGATACCGATACTTTCTTGGCATAGGTAGTAATATCAAAATTTAAAATCGAGTATCGAATTTTCAGTAGCATGGATGTTATTGGGAATGTATCGACGGTATCGAAAGTAACAAACTTTGTTTTATACCAACACAGTATCCTTAATGGCGAAGAGATCTAAAGAACGTTAGACCTACCTTTAATCATTACGAAGTTGTGAAGACTATGCCACCAAGGTTCCCTTTAAGTACTTCATCGGTTAACATCCATCAAGTTTCTTTAATTCTTGAAATATTGGTATCGAAAAAAGTATCGTGGTACCAATACTTGGAATAATAAAGTATCGGTATTGGTTTCGGGTTGAAAAACCTGGTATCGCTCAACCCTACTAAAACCGCATGCAATTTGAAAGCTATCAAGTTGAGAATAGGACCCCAGGTTGTGCTTCGTCCGTTACATTTTTGAAGGTGACGTCAGTACGGAAAAATATTCGATTTTTCGTGTATTGCTTTTAGTATGTGACACATGAATTTACGAAAACATTCAGCGTGTATCTTTTGTTCTTTAATATTGTAAATAGTTATGCAACTGTTTGTTTGAAAAGTGTTCTAACAGATCATCAGAAATGAAAAAAATGTTCTCGGATGTTCTTACGGATTCACCTATTGTCACGTCAAACTGGTGAATTGCAAGGTATTTCTTTTTGGCACTTTAATTCTGTGAACTTTTTTTTCTGTGGATACTTTCCTTCTACTAATTCACTGACAGCTGAAAAAGTCAAAACTGTGAAAGGCGTTGGTGAACAAGGACTTTTGACTGTAACCTTGGCCAAGTTCTATCTTGTTTAATTTAAATAGCTTAAAATTTCTTCTGTACAAATTAGGAATTCATTCCCTTCGGTAGTATATTGCTGAAGTTGAAAACCTAAGTTCAGTTTTCACAGAGCTCGCGTTTTTTCGCCCCTACCCTTTTTTGTTTAGTTTGTCGCCGATTTATTTAGTTTGTTGTTTGCAGCCTTTGTTTTGTGCGTCCATTTTGTAGGCATTTTTTTAAAAATCAGATTTCATTGTACATAGGAAAATGATGCAACATATTTTAGCACATTGTAATATTACCCGTGTAGATTTTGTATGTGGCCAGAGACAGATTCGTAAGACTAAAGTGATTTTTTTTGTGTGTGGATATTAATTTTACTGATGTATTTTGTGTGGCGTTACTTTTGGTATTTGGTTGCTTTCTTCACCTTTTTTTTTGTGTTATTATTATTATTTTTAAAATTGGTTCTTTCCAACTTTTCCAGCCTGCTAAAAGAATGTATTGTATTGTATATGGATTACAATTTTTAATATTATTATCATTATAACTTTGTAGACGAGGTGTGGATGGAAGGAAACAAAAGGTGGCTTGGATGCTTTTTTTGAAACTGAAATAATACGACTTACTGGGATAAATAAACCAACTGTTTCCCTTACGCGTTGTTTCAAAAGCATCGTGTTTACTTGATGATGTGAATTTCTATCATTCCTAGGTACTTCACTGAAAAATAATAAATATGACAAACTTTGAGACATTACTATTAATATTATTATTGTATTATTATTATGATTTGTGATTTTTTCGGTTGTTATCGACAGCACAGTTGTTAATATCCACCTGAACAAACATGTGGTTGTAGATTTTGTACCTTAAGAGTGATGTACCAAATACAATAAATTGGTTATTTTTCAGTATTTAAATATTTGTGGTCACATTGTGCTTCTTTTCTTATTGCCGCTGCAAGAGAAGTTGGTTAAGAATTCCTTCAACGTTGTCATTTCATCCACTAAAATTCCTTCTGCATTTGTATCGTCGTCTGGTCAAACTTCCATTTATAAAGAAATTAATGTTAGTTTTCTATCTCTTTCGCACCAACAGACTACTTTTAGACTTTCGCACCAACAGACAACTTGAAATCAAGCTGCTCTCACCCATAGAGATTTCTGTCAGCTTGATTTCATGTGATCAACTGCCATTAATAGGCCTAAATCTGGGTGCCTAACGTTTTGTGTCTAACATCTGGGTACCTAACAAAAATCCAGTAGAATGGCACCAGATTTCATGCTTGTTAGACATTTAGAGCAGACGGAAAAATAACCCAAGTCCCAACATGAGCCGTGTTCTTAGTGACGGGTCTTCCGGGATCCCAAACCATATGAGTAAGCGTTGCTCAGCGGTCAGCTTGGTCAGCTGCCAGCCAAGTAAATACCGGATTGAATCCCACGTATGACTAAGGTACATAATTTATCGGACTTGAAAAGCCGTCTGATGGTACAAAAAGATAGTTTCTCTCAGTTCGTGAGAGGACCAACAATCTTGCGTTAAATTTACTGCAAATTGCCTATTACCACTGCACCCCCAGCCCCTAAAATACTTTATGGTTAGAAAAAAATCATAAAATTATCTGACGGAGGGTAGGGGTTGGCTGTAACTGGACTATTTCCCGATTTCAGACCTTTAAGCATTTTAGATCGTGACTTTTCTGCTGTTAGAAAGTGACTAAAAGCTTCATCTGTTCAAGGAAATCATAATTTCATCTTAAATCGTGGGTTTTCTGCACCAAAATTAACTAAAAGCTTCATACATAAAGCAAATGAAATAAACTAGAAAACTAATAAACATATTTCTGAACAAACGAGAATCAAGGCATTGCTTTATAGTTCTAGAATAAACCCAGATCACGTACGTGAATGTGAAACGGGTTTAAGTACACCAAACACGCAATATGTTCGATCCGAGTTTATCTCAGTTCTTCCCAAGTGCTAGAGGACTTAAGAAGCCACGACTGATCAGTAGAAGGCGGATACAAAGTTATCAGACCAGAGTAGAAGTAATGAACACTACACATAAAGTTTCTTGCCAAATGGTGGGTTTTCAGACTTTAATGTTGGTGAGAAGTTCGAGATGATACAGTTGTCTAACCTGTTGCTAACAGCATGATGAGAAATCTGTCGCTAAATATTTCAAATGAGTGTTCGTCTTTATATGGATGGGCCCCATTCGTGATTCAAAATCTTCTAGAAAGTTCATTAATAGACTATTCCTTTAGACAAGCTGACACGGGCATCCACGCCAGCAAGATCTAGAATTACGTTAATGTATGATTCAGGATGAGTCTCCTCCTATCAGCCTTTCCCTACCTTTGTTGTGGGCCAGTATGATGCAACATACTGGCCTTCATTCAAAGCCGTTGCCCAAACACTAGTCAAAGAAGAAATAGTCCTATATACATAGCGCTTCCTAACTACGGATATGCAGCAGCGAGGGCCCAGGAACTACAATCTAAGTCCGATATGGCGCACCAGCCACATCCAGAAACTTGATTAAGGTAGAATAAAATCTGACGCAGGGCCCCCCCCCCCGTTCCCCCCACCCGCCCAAAATTTTGAAAATGGCTCCCGATATGATGTCCTGCGCACTTGGGTCGAAATCATGGTATAGTCCATTTATTTTACCTTAGACAAGGACATGGACAACACTAAGACATGAAGTCGAACACACTCAGTCATGCAGTGGAATACATTTAGAGAGCGGGCAATTAGCAAAACAGAGGGTAGCTCAGAATGAAAGAAAAATGTTGTATTCATTAGGACATACATATGCTAATATTAGGAAATATTAAACCCTTTTAAAACAAGTTATGGAAAAAACGTGAACAGTCACATATGCAAGTAACAAAGGACATGGTACATATAACCGTGTAATGCACAAATGTGTTTAATATTCTACCAGTGACATTTCTACTGGTGATATTCATACTAGTAATTTTTACAAGCATTACCTCTTTTTATTACCAAGAATTTATAGGGTTAGGGAGGAGAATTTGTGACTGAGACCCCTGCTGAAACATCTTAGATTCATTCCTATTAGTTCCGCCTAAGTTTATAGAGTGGGTGCCATGTGTTTTACGTGGAAATTCCTACTCAGTTTGTAGCCTAAAATTCCACTAAACTAAACGAAACTAGCTTATAATTAGTTCTTATTTAGTTTAGCTTAGTTTTAATTTAGTTTACTTTACACTTGGGCTGAAAAATGAGCAAAAATTACCAGATGGAACATGTGGCGCCCTCTGAAAACTCGGGCAGAACTAATAGGAATGAATCTAACGCTTTTCAATAGGGACTTTTTAGAGTTACAAATTCTCCTCCTCATCCCTATAAATTCTTGCTATTGCTGACATGAAATTACTTCATCCATCATTAATCGTTTCGCGCAATACTGCCTAGTCGTGCAATGCATGAGAGAAACTGAGGGAAAGAAGGGGAAGAATCAGTTGTACATAAACTAGGTACAGATGGTTGGAGAGGTGTGTAAGGAGCATCAAAGTGCAGGGAGCAGTATTCACGTGCCTGCCAGCATTAAACATATAAACGTACATGCATAAAACTTTTGAGTAGTCAAAAAAACGAACACTGGAGTTTAAAAAAATCCCCTATTCATTTACATTGTCAACACAAATACATCAGGATGAAGGATACCCCAACTTGTTATGACATATACAAAGTTAAACACAGGACAATGTCCATTGAACAAAAGTTCCTGTTACCGAAAGTTGAAGCACCTACAGAACTAAACACAGTCTGATCAGTTCCTGGTGGGTATGCACAACGTTGAAAGGTTAAACGTTCTATAAAGTACCATTAAAAGCAAACACAGCACCAACCAAAGTTAGCACCATCATTTCGCTAGCACTTCTTCCCCAACGTAGGCGAGGGTAACGAAAACTACAGTAATAATAGAATCATGAAAGTACTTACTTAGTGATGTAGTGTCCTTGAACCTTACATCTGCGCAGGATATGCTTAAATCACACACATTATTAGCACAGCTTCCCAGGGACACTACCGGTATACCATCACCAGCTTGTCGGTAAGACAAGCGAAGAACAGAAGAAAATAATGAAAACGTAGCAATACACAACTCGCACTTGGGTCGCATATAACCAGTGATGTGTTTACTAAATGTCGTTACCAAATCTTTAAGTGAGTTCTTTTAAGTTCATTGGGGATAGAAGGCAGCGGCCGGGAGCTGCTGGTTGGGAGCCTGGATCCGGCGGAGTAGCCCCAGTAAGTGGCACTACCCATTTATGCCCCGTAGGAGCTTGAGGCCACGGGCTGACGTTCGGGGCCCTAGCCAAAGCAGCTGATGGCAGGTGCCTACTTGGTCCAGGGTTCGCATATGCTGACGTTGTAACATCCAAGGGCTGACTGGATATAAGGCACAAACGTTGAAACCACTGATGCACTCGAACGGAGGTGTGCACCCCAAACTGTGTTGCCATGGAGAGAAAACTACCTGGCCATGAAAAGCTGCTGTCACAGGAATATTGGTATGCCCGTGCAGCTGTTCTGAAGGTGGTGTAGTACAGGTGATGGGCCTGCAACACACTTCCTGTTGCCGTTGATGTGTGTCTCCACACATCTCTTGACAGATCATGACTCACCAGTCCCGAAGATGGTAGCTGTGACAATGCCAGTTGCCTTCCCCCTCCCAGTCCGATGCTGGTGTTAGGTGCGAAGAAGCCAGGACGGTAAACGTTGTTGAGGGTCAATGCCGTGGCATTGTGATTCAGGTTTTTACATTGCGAATTGTTGCTGAGTGTTGACTGTTACCATGCTGATAATTAGTGGCGATGCTAAGGGCAGTAGGTTGGTTGGTGGTACCTGATGACTGCTGTCACTGCTGCTCAACATCCGCCGATGGTCGTCCATTCCGCACGTAGCCCCTCCCACAGTGTGCATGGTGAGATCATCAACGTCGAATGAAATCCTGCTGTCTGCTAATGAATAGGTTCAGTGCGTGTTCATAATTCAAGTTCTCATTGTGAATATGTATTCTCACCAACTCTGCCTTAAATTGTATCTCTCGCGGGCTCCACTGCCCTGGCGTAGGCTTGCGATCCGTGTTCTGTTAATAGGTTAACATGCACAACACAAGTTGGAGAGAATGGCTGCACACGTAGAACTGGTGAAAGAGATGTATGCCAACTACCCATTGTTATCTCGCCTGTTCCTTAAAAAGGGGCAAAAAAATTGCAGTGTGTTCAGGCCCACCCTAGGCTATAAACTCCATTCTTAAGAATTGGTCTTCCAAAAAAGTATAAAATTTCAATATCTGCTGTCATCCCTCACCCTCGTATGTGGAGGGGTGACTTACAATAATTTCATTGTTTTGACATAATCCCCATTTCCTAACTTGCTCTCAACAGGTGGTCAAACAAAATTCAGCCACAGAGTGGTTTTTCAGGTGCTGCCCCTCCCTCGACCACCCGATTGCCCATTGCAGATGCAAAGCGGGAATGAAGAGTCAGTGACCTGCATAAGAATGTCAATAAACAACTCGTCCCTTACCATCCCGTGGGTGGGGGTCGAAGTTTGATGGTTGTTGCACATTGGTCTTCTCGTTGTTACTCGTAACCAGCTGCTGTGCCGTAGAAAGACTTGTTGAAGTTGATGTCTGCAAGCTGATGGAATTTTCCCAGGTCTACAACGTTGACGGATCCTACTATTCTACTTGCCTTGGCATCCCACGACAGATAGGTGTTTGGCGTTTGTAAACCTGTCGTACCCCAACTGATATCCACCATTTCACAGCCTTGGAAATATGGCAAAGGTTAGCTGCACGAAGAGGAAAGGGTTCAACCCAGCCAGAATGTTCACCCACAATAACCAAAATGTGCTTAAACACACCTGCCATGGCCTGTAAAGGACCACTGACGTCCATACCGATACGTAGAAATGGACTTGGGGGCCTCATAACCTGCAGAAGACCTGCAGGCTTGGTGTTCGGAAATTTACCTAATTGGCACGTAGTACATGAACGAATAAAGTCAGATATAGATTTACGCATATGAAACGATGCGAGATGTTCTTGCAAGCGATACTGAGTCTAGAATACACCTCTATGTCTGGCTTCAGGAGAGCAATGTGCCATTGTGATGCAGCATGCTTGGAGACTGCATGGCATAAAACATTGTGTGATAGGGTACCATCCACTTTATCGCGGATGTCCCGTGACTGAATGGCTTTCGTTAGTAGCCCTTGGCTTAGGCATATTAATAGTGACAATGCCCTCGCTGGTTTGCAGTTTCTTTATATATTTCTAAGCAACAGGGTCTTATTATTGTGCAGCTTGGAGTTCAACAAGGGATGGAAAGTCGCTGCTGTCCAGATCAATCTGCATTTCTTCCTCTTGTAGGTCTTCTATACAGGAGTCCCCTTCATAACAGGTGTCGGCCATATTGGAGTCCTGGTGCATGCAGGAGAAGTAGTCGGCCACTTAATTTTCGATGCCCTTGCCCAACTTCACGGTGTAGTTAAGGCCTTCAAGTTGCATCATCCATCGTCCTAAATGGCCAGCTGGGTTAAGCAGCTTAAAAGCGGTCAACCCGGCATGGTCGGTTTGAAGTTCGAAATCGGTGTTTTGATATAAGGCCATGTTCACAGAATACACCACCCCAAGCATTTCTTGTTCTGCCGTCGAATATTTCTGCTCCGCAAGTGATAACCTGCGTCCAGTGAAGGCCACTGGTTGAAGTCCCACTCCGGGTGTATGCTGACTGATGGTGCAACCGATTCCTGATTGTGACATGTCGCAGGAATTGGTGAATCTACTGGATAGATCTGGAAGTTTAAGACCACAATCAATTAATCTAACCTTTAACAGCTTCACAGCATCTTTACAAGCATTAGTCCACTGCCATTTAGTGGCTTTTTTAAGTAGTTCAAACAATGGAACGGCGATTTTATGATAGTGAGGCAAGAATTGCCTATAAAAGCCTGAATGTCCGAGTTGACGTCGGAGCTGCTTACCAGTAGATGGGGCAGGAAAGTCTTGGATAGTTCTGCAGCAGGTTCAGGGAACAACTTGCCGGGGTTGATGACATGGCTGAGATGGGTGATTTTCTGAGTACAAAATTGCACCTTGCGCAGATTAGCAGTGAAGCCAGCATTTTCCAAGCGTGAAAACTCTAGATGGTCCGAGAAGTTGTCACTAAACACACATAAATCGTCCACATACATCATGGAATAATAAAAGTGAATCACCCAAAACTTTTTTCATGATGCGTGCAAATGTAACAGAGGCATGCCAAATGGCATAAAGTGGAAGAAAAATAAGCCCCAATTGCAGCGAAACCTGCCTTTTACTTTACTATCTTCGTCCAGAGGCCTATAACAGAAATACTTTGCCTTGCCCAGGGTACCCCAAATTTGATCAATGTGGTGAGGAAGCTTTGAGTCGAAAATACTAGAATCGTACAGTTTTCTAAATGCGGACGTCCTCTTCTCACCTGGGCAGCCCTTCTTGAGAGTAAGAACAGGAGCAGCCGCCCAGCTGGTGAAGACCTTTTGCATCACATCTATACCTTGTTCCACATTATGTTTTCAGAAAACTGACTGTATGACGCCACGTTTTCCACTACGAGTGCAAAATATCCGTAAACGTCCCATTCGTAACTTCTAACAGTAATTGTGTTGAGTCTACAAGTGTGATATCCACATGTTTTTGCACTTGTAATACAAGGAAACGAGTCATCGTACAGTGAGTTTTCTGAAAACATAATGTGGAACAAACTATAGTTAAAGCCATTCGTCAAACTGTGAGTCGATGATACATTAAGAGCCCTCGTTGTAGATCCTGAGAGTAGATTTCTAGGACAAATAATGAATGATAGTTTATTGTACAGTGACTCGAAGTTTGGTTTGTCACACTTGTATCAGTCTACACAATATTCAACGAATACACATAAGTGAAATAAAGGAACTTAATAATAATAATATGGTGAGATAAAGTAGAAGGCAGTAACTAAACTACAAGCAAGTCTATGGATAAACACAGAGTGGGTCAAAGATATTACAAATTTGATAACCACAGCGGGAAAAAAAACGGTAGAAAGTTTTATGTAAAAGGATAAAAAAGAAAATGAAGGGTCATATGTAAATATTTTTAAGGCACATGTGAGCGTTTAGTGACAATTTCAATTCTCTTAATTTTTCAACCTTAAGTAAATGTTCAGGCAAGCTGTATCAAGCCACAGTAGAAATAATAAATACTGCAAATAAAGTTACTTGTCAAATGGTGGGTATTTAGACATACGTTCTAATTATAATACTTCAAATTTACCATCCAAAAATTGGCGGAAGGACACAGAAGGGTGGTGTACCTCTAATAGCGAGCCTGCAACATGATGGTAGTGATTCAGGAAGAACCTAACTGACTGCAATGGTGGTGAGAGGTCTAAAACGATACCGTAGACTAACCCGTTGCTAACAACCTGACGTGAAATCTGTCACTAAAAACATTGAATGACTGTTCAGCCCACGATGGGCCAACATCCGTTCGTGATTTTTTTAAATGTACACTTCTGAAAAGTGTACATTTTTCAACTTATCATGCGTGTGCTATTACCATTATTCTGATTCTCCGGTTAAGTTATTTATACGGAGACTTTGCAACAATGAAAATGACAAAATGACAAGTATGGTAATAATATGAAGTTTTAATGACTGAAGTATACATCTTTTACTTATTACCCTACTTTCGTCACGAAAGTTCTTAACACGATGTGATATAAATCCCGTATTAGGTGGTCGCGTACTCATTCTGCGTAGTTATTCTGCACACTTTTTTGGACACTTGCTTTGCACACTTTTAGAATTCTTACAAACAAGATCATCTTTATAAAGCAATATGCTACTTTGGATCGCTCTTTGGGTTTCTAGCAGTATTACATTCCAAAGCTCCAACCTAACCTTCTTTAACACCTGCAACAGCTATCATCAGCATTGTTGTGCGATTCTGAAGTTTCACTTCAGCGAACAAGGGAAATAAGATATTGCCCCATCAGACTACAGCCAAACTTTAGTAACCCCACGTGTAACGTCCTTTCAAAGCATTGTTGCTCGGTGGAACGGACTGGTTGCTTGATTACGAATTTCCCCTTCGACGAACAACGGAAATGAGAATTTTCCCTGCCGGCCAACAACGAAATTGTTGTAAAATACAACGCTTGTAACGTCATATCAAAGCATACTGTTAAAGCATTGTTGCTAAATTGTTGTTCAAGCTTTCGGAAAACAAGGACTTCTCCCTTCGTCCAACAACGGTATTTCCGTTCGGCGCTACTACACGAAAGGAAGGTAGGGTAATAAGAAAGTTATAGTATGGTTTTGCAAAAATGTGCTGGTGTAAGCGATTTCATGCACACTCTTTTGGTAGAGCGACATCATCGGAGATGTAGAACATCCCCACGGGCTTCGTCCCCTCGAATGATTCCACACCTCCTCGGACATCGCTCTGCTACCAAGAGTGTGTATTAAATCCTTACACCGGCCCATTGTTGCAAAATCCCTGCTATAACCATTAATTATACTAAATATTGTTACAGTTTTACACGATCAGTGGCACAACAATGGTGTAAGTATTGTAGGTTTAGTTATCCAATGTCCATACCAAAAATCCTGGGTTTTACGTTTGGATTTCTCCAGCTGAATTGTTCCTCTCGTCGTCGTGAGGAAGATAACCCACTATGGGTTCGTGCCCCTAAAAACAAAAACAAAACAAAGAATGTGTACTTATAATCAGAGGCGTAGCAAGGTGCTTGAAGGCCCTCCTTCAAGATGTTGGATGCCCCCCCCCCATGTCTTAAAATAATTGGGCCTACATTTTTTTCTGATTTCAATTCCATCACACACACACAAAAAAATTTATATCATCAATCACAAAAATAAAACAATTTACTCGTACGCCTAACCTTTACCTTATGAAAACTCTCTTTCATACTTTTAATTGAGAGAAGTCATCTAGTACTTTGTTCAAGTCCATTGTTTTGGCCAGTTCACAGTCAATGCTGAGCAAACTCAACCGGCTTAGCCTGCTCTGCCTAGTCACAGATCGAAGGTAAGATTTTGATGATCAGTTTAGAGAATGTTCTTTCCGCTGATGGCAGAGTAACACGGAGCGTTAGAAACATGAGTACAGCCGTGACAACATTTGGGTAGTTTGAAGTGGATGTGTAGATTGCACAATTAGTAACTGTGCGAAATCTTTAACAGTTTTTCATTTGCTTATTTCATTACGAAGAGAAGACATAAAACGGACGTGCTCCATTGAGAGTTTACTTTCTAGAGCTTCAGAGTATCGGTCACCAATTTTTTTCTTCCATTCCAATGTCACTGTCTGAAGACTTGGCCATGATGACTTGGTTTTAGGGCACCCTGTCCTTATGGAGGGCCCTGTATCACAGGGCCTGCAGGGCCTATTCCTACGCCACTGCTTATAATGGAGAATGTACAAGGACCGTTGTTGCAATTGTATAAAGAACTCCCATGCGAAGAGTTAATAAGTCTGGCAAGGAAGGAAGCAACATCACTGATCATGTAGTCGTCATGGTTAAGCAGACTGCAAGGCAACGCAACTAATTTACTGTTATTTGTCGACACTGAGCAGACCTTTCATTGTTCGTTGCCCATTTATATAAAGGCTCTATACATAACTGAAAGCGTAGCACCTAACTATGTACGGCCATAGTCCATAAATAACAAGGACGTTAGGTTGAAGATGTCGGACAGTAAGCTATACAACTTTTTGAAGGCTCAACATGTTCAGTGAAAGGAACCATTTTCGTAACAGTGGTTTATTGCTGCAGAGGGAGGAAACCAGAGTACCCGGAGGAAACCCTTGTGCAACAGGTGGGAATCAACCGGAGAAAAACCCGTATAATATACACTTCTCTTCACCAGAATTGATCCCGGGTCTGTAAGAAGCCAGAGATGTACAGCCGGGTCCAGGATGCCTATCGAATCTGACACCCCAGTGCTCACAGCTCCCAGCGTGTAAATAACTTATAAGCTAAACGCCCCAACTCCCATTAAAAAAAAATGTTTTTCCCCTTTGTGAGTTTGCAACACCCTATTCCGAACTTCTTCAGCCCTCTGACGAAATTAACGTGTGTCTTGGATATGGCTAAGGTGGGGGAAGGACTCATGATTTTCCTAATGTAGTACAAAGATCGACTTGATGGCGAAGTCCGTGCGCTTAAAGGTACTAAAACGAACCGATAATTAACTGCAAATTTACTAAACTGAATGAATTTTAGTGTCAAAAAGTCGAGAAATATCAAGGCTTTCGAGACAAGACAAGATCGAGAATGTGGTAACCAAGATCGAGACAAGATCAAGACTGCTGCAAGTCTACGAGTTGAGACAAGATCAAAAGTAGTCATTTCTCGTCTTGCCGTATCTCGACCGATTCTGCTAAAACTTGTGATTACATTTTCTAGGTGTGTCAAAAAGTGTTTATTTTTAAGATGTACTGAGTATGTAAGAGTGTGGCCGGATATTAGTGGGCCTGAAAAGTAGATAGGGATTTAGCAGCCGACTTTACAACAAACAAAAAAAAAATATGGTCGTAAAAGTACATGAGTCATTTATCTTTTCTGTTTGACAGTTTACTTTGTTGCAGTAAAATGAAACTGTTACGACGGGTGTTTGCTTGAACCAATGAAAATTAGTGCCTAACTTGGAACTTTATTGGAAATATAATTGACGTTGGGGCATGTCCCCCATAATCTTTCTTGTATTTCCTTATACCTTTTGTATTTTCAGAATTATCCCGAGTATTTTCTGGATTAATTCAGTTCAGTTCAGTTTAGTTTAGATAGAGCGCATGGCTTCAGGGCCTTATGTTCAACCATGTTCTTTCGGAGTCCCACTGAGGTATCAGCCATATACCTATGGCATCTAAGGCCATCTGGGATACATTTTTCATACCCACCTGGAGGAATGTTCAAAACTCGCCTTTCCAACTTTACGTCCGAGGTAACACGCTTTTTGGCAAGCCTCGCGGGAAAGACAAACAGCAATAAGTTGCGGGCTGTTAAAGGCACTGTCAAGGAATGGCACTCAGCTCGTCGCCACAGTCGCCGATAAGAGGCGGTGTTGGCCCGTTTACAAATTGGGCAACCAAACTTACTCATTGCTACCTTTTGAGGGGGTAATCCCTACTGAATGTCATTGGTGTCGACGGCCACTTACGGTCCGTCACTTACTTGTTGATTGTCACCGTCTTGAAGGTGTTCGTCGCCACGAGACTTAGCGCATCATCCCAATAAGTCGATAAGTTTGTCGATACGTCTATCTTCCTGCCCGGGTTTTTAAAATTTTTTTTGCTGGAGGTACAGATGTATTATAAGATCTAGACTTGGGGTTTATTTAACACCTCTTGGCAAACCGGCCCACTGCACGGTGACTGAGGTTGGTGCTGATGACCCTGCTGTCAACGCGCCATTACGCCTCAACCCTCCCCCCTCCCCTTATGCTCTTAAATAAACCATTAACCTGACATTGGAGACCCACACTGAAACAATCTGTTTGTAGCATTACTGAAGTTAAAACGGCACAATTATTGTCAATACACAGATGTGCTACTCATTATTTCTGTTTGTAATTGTATTTAATTCTCGCCTGTTATGGTCATACAAAAAAATAGATGGCGAGGTTTATATTTTTGAGAGACTTTTTAACAACAATATTTATTGTAAATTATATTGTCGTAAGACACAACCGGTAACAATTAGAACAAACGCAATAAAACCACCAAAAGGTGTGATATCATACCAAGATCCCACAAGGGCAAAAAGGGGGTCAACCAAGTTTCACGTCATTAAACTGCAGGACCACAAACTTCGTGGCAGCCGTTGGCTTCAGACATAACTAATTTATATGGCCAAAACTCGATGCGTCTCCTTTGCCAGTATGGAATTTTGGTTTGATTTCTTTAACAGACAGTGAGCTACGCGGTTAGGTGTTTCATAGCTTATTTTCGGCTCGTTTCTGTAGCTATCGCTACTCAGTGGCAAACAACTCAATACAGATTAAATTTCCTCTTTTTTTTTTTCTAGTATGAGTTTTGTAGAATGCAGCTTTTCGTACTTTCAGTTTCGTTTCCTTCGCTAGTGTTCATTTACTGCTGCTACGCAACGACGGCCTCGAGTTATCACTTTCGGTTTCGTTTGATTCCTCACGATGCTCTTGCTGCTGCTGCCACTCGGCGCCAAGAAACGCAACTAAAATGAAATTTAACTTCTTTAATTTTCCAACAGACGGCGTACTACGCAACGACGCTTTCCTTGTTGTTTAGTTTCGTTTTCGGATGTTTCCGTATGGTTCCGTTATTGCTTCTACCACCAAGTTTAAAAATGTGAAGAAACAAACAAACATGCGACAAACATTTTCCTGTGCGAACAATTAAGACAACTCACACAAAATTGCACAAAAATTTTTTTTAAAGCCTTAGCAATGAAGTAAATGGGGAAAAAAAATATAAGTTGTTTTAAAAATTTCACATTAAAGCAGTCAAATCAGAATTGAAGACGTTTGAAAATGGTGTCAGCAGTGGCTGGCACAAGGATGGGGGAGGGGAGGGAGGAGGGGCATTGTCCCCGCCCTTTTTGCGAAAAAAATATGCCGTATCCTGTTTTTTTTTTTACCATAAAATAATGATGGTGCTGCAGCGAAAAAAAGTGCCTAAGACGTAAAAAGGGCAGAAAAAAACGGCTAGGGATAGGTTAGATAGAGGCATAAATG